>BMAO01028204.1:0-24075 GCA_019973975.1 Trichonephila clavata | reverse complement strand
ATGCATTTTTACATTTATTAATGAATAGCTTTGTTTTTGAAAATTTTTTTTGGTAGAGTTACTACTTTCATTACAGAATTTTGATTTAGTTTTTCCAAGAGTTTTTAGTGAAGTATAGAACATTCAAATATAAAGTAATATCTATATATGCATTAAAATATTAATTCAGCTGATGTGCAATAGTTCTTACCATTGTCTCTTAGAATCAAATGATTATTTCTTAAGAAATACGTAGTAGATTAAACTCATTGAAATAATTCATCCTTTCACTTATTTCAAGTTATACAAAAGTTTAAAAGCTTAAAATGTTATTAGGCAAGAATATTTCAAACATTTCATTATTTTTAAATATCCAATTTCATTTGGATTTTTAAATTTAAATAGGATTGATTAACAAAAATAATCGGAAATAACTTATATAAAATTTTTTTAGATAATTTGATTTTTATATGAAAGTTTTATCAATTAAGATTATATTAATCTAAACATTGTGTAAATTTCATATAATCTAATGTAATTCTTTTACATATTAATTAATATATAGTGTAAGGGAAATTCTTTTATTCAATTGTTTTCTTTCCTAAATGTAAATAATGAGATGTTATAAATGCATGTGTTAAATCACAATAAAGTAATGTTTTGATATTTTTTACTCAAAATATTCTGTTGTATTATGAAGTATGTATGTAGAAAAATTAAAATTTTTTATTAAAATTACGTAACTTTATATTTTATAATTAATTTTTTATTTTTTTTGGTAAATTTACAGATCAAATTGAAATATATATAAAAAAAAGTTTAATTTTCAGTTTTTATTTCTAAAATTTTTGTTAGTATTACTTTTAATAAAATTTGTTTTTAATGCAGTTTGGTCCCACTTTTTTTGCACCATTAATGAACAATGCTGAAATTTATAATTTTTAATTAATACTCTTTCACAGTTCTCTGCCTGAGCTTCTTGAAAAAAAGAGATTAATAGATATGCATATGAGTGTTGCTACTGCAATATTAGACCACATAAAGGTATTAATTGTCATATATTTTAATGTTCTATGAAATTAGAAAAAAATTGATTGAGTTAATTCACTTTAAGTATTTTTTTAGAGCAGAAAATTGGATGTTTACTTTGAAATAGAAGAAAAAATAATGGGAAGAGCTACTTTAGTAAGTTACTGTTTCAAATGGAATATATTCTCTCTGTACTACTTTATTAGATCAATAAGATTTAAGAATATTTTACAATGTATAAAACGAAACATTGTTTCCTAACTTATGCTCTATTTTATGCTAATTCTGTTTTCAATATTTTATTATATAAAAATGTCTCCCCCCCCCTACTTCATATTTACTACTTATTTAATAATTTGAATAAAGTGTGTTTCATTTTATATAAGCTTTAGATTTCATTATTAAAACTTATTCGCTTTATATTACTTTTGAATATTTTATTAAATAATGCTTTATTTTTTCAATGCAGGAAAAATCTTTGATGGACATGATAACTGATCCTGAAGGTATGCATTTTTTTATTCCATTTATTTTCTTTCTTTATTATCTATATTTTGCCTTTGTATCTGTTTTATTTTGAAACTAAAATAATTCATGAAAAAATGTTTTGTCTACAGCTGGCCTGCCTTCTGATAAATTGCGCCTTTTCTTAATTAGTTTTATATGTGGGCCTACAATGACTGAAGTGAGTTATTTTTTAATATATATTTAAGGTTATAAGAGTTTATAAAAAGTAAAAGTTTGTTGTTTATCTTAAATTTTTAGAAAAGTAATTGTAAATACTGAACTTAGTATTTTTTTAAATTTTTTTATTTGAGAAATCTTTATTTGGTAATTCTGTAATTTTTTAATAAATCCAACAGTAGAATAACTTTCTCATTAAATATTTGTTAAATAGCTAAAGACTCATAACTTAATTAATAAAAATTGAATTATTAAAAGTATCATAATTGTTTGATGAATTTTTTGTCTCGCCATATATTTCAATTTATAAGCTGAGAATTTTTTAAACTTTTTAAGGCTTAAGTATAAGGTTGGCTTATATATGGATCTGCTAATATTGAAGAAAATTAGTTTTAGAAAAATGATTTTTTCGTATAATTTCTATTAATCATGCACATCAATTTTAATCTTTTAATTTTTTGGGTGTTTTGAATGCAATCTTTATTCACATAAATCCTTCAAAATGTGTTTCTGAATCAGAATTTCCAAATGGTTTGTAAAATTCATTCATTTATTGGGATGTTTGAATGCATATGACATTCATGTGGTGAGTTTTTCTTCCAACCACAAGCTGACTTTCATATTTTGGCATCTTCCCTAATTCAAAATCTCTCTTTTTTTCTCCACTCACAAGCTCATTTCGCATTTACAAAAAAATGCCGAGAAGCCTTACTGTTTGAATTTTCTGTAAATGTGATCAATTGTAATTTGAAATTAGACATTCAAATTTTTCTTCTCTTTTAAAAAAAAAGATGCTGAAAATAGTGCAGAACCTATATATTTTTTAAATGGGGGGGGGGGGGGTAAACAATCGAATTAAAAAATGTGCTAGTTTCAGATAGGGTTGTCAAAAATAAAACCCATACTTTGATGGTGTCTTGCATCTTACTTTACTACAATTTGATTGGAAAATATTTCACACATTTTACCTCTCAGTAACAGTTTTAGTCTCATAACTAGCGATATGTTTGAAAATTCCGAGAATTTTTTTCTCAATTTAGCTTATGTATGGGTTTTGAATTCTGGATAATTTTTTTAAAAAATGCACTCTAGACTTCCACACAGTTTATATTTGAAAATCTTCTTCCATGGCGCAGTAGCATGGGAATTTTCTGAGGACCCACAAATTTTCCTCTTGGTTCTTTTTTTTTTACCATGGTCTTCCAATTACTCTTAGGGTAGTAAAATCCCCTTCTAGGTAAACACCCACCTGAGGTTGGGTCGATCACTAGTTCTTGTTTCAGGAAACTTGGTCAAAAGAGGATTTTCTGAGTTTGAATGTTCTTTGTTCATTCTGATAATGTGGCCATCCCATTTAATTTTGGGGATTTTTATATATTTGACATCTGGCTCCCTGAAGGCAGAGTAGAGTTCTAAATTTGAGTGTTTGTTCCAAATGCTATCAGCTTGAGTTCTTTATATTTGGAAATATGTGTTGTTTATTGTGCAGTCAAAAGTATAAAACTTACTACTAAATGTTAATTTTCTATTTGATTTTTATTTTATAAATTGCCGATTTAAAAAGGGGGGGGGGAATGGAAATTCAAATAAAAATACAAATTATATCATTTAATATTTTTCTTATAGGCTGAAGTTGATCAATATATAACTGCATTACAAGATGCTGGTTGTGATGTTGAATCAATTCAATATATGCGTAGATGGAAGTGAGTTTTAGTAAATTTTTTGTCTTTTTCTACTGATGAAAGAAGTTAAAAATGCTATGCATTGGTTTTTTTAGAATCAAGTTGAACATTGTTTTTAATGAAATGATTAAAATTTAGTACATTTTTCTTTACGGAAATTGTATTTCATATAAAATTATACAAAATGCATTATTATAATTTAATCAGCATTTTAATTATTTTAAATATAAATTTTTACAAAATAATGGAGCAATATCTTTTACAATTTAATTTTTTATTTTAATTATAAAATACTAAAGAAAGATTTAAATTTAAAAAAAATCATGCTTGTTGTAAAAATATTTATATTATTAATTAGATTTAATTAAAAAGAAATCACAAGAGTTCTTTTATTTAAAAATTAGTAAATATCGAAAGTAAAATTGATTATTTAAAAAATATATTAAGATTTAAAAATAAACTGTGAAATTATATGAAAGTTTACAGTAAAAAAAGATTCATTATTTAATTCTATTTTAACTCATTTAACTTTTTATTTTAGGACATATAGTAAATTATCATCTCATACTGCTAGTCAATACAGTGGTGGAACAAAAACAGTGAGGTTGGTTCAATGTACTGTATAATTTTATTCCAGTAAAATATGCTATTAATTTCATTTAGTAAATACTTTTATATATATATTTGTGCCAAATTAAAAAAAATGTTGAGTACAGTTGTGATTTTTTCTTTTATTTGTCACATTAATAATTAGTTCATGTAAATTAGGTTTAACTTTAATTTTACATTTATATTAGATAAGTAGAATTTGATTGGATTATTGTTTTAAATTTATTCTTTTTCTATTTTTAAAACTTATTTTCTTACATTTAACATTTTAGATTATAATGCCTGTTTTGGAAGTCTTTTTTTTTTTTTGCTTGTTTAAAAAATAGGAATCTATTGTATTTTACTTTATTAATTGAATAGATGATGGGCATATGTAACAAGTTTGCCATGAGTTTTATATATTTCATATATACTATATTAAAGTATTCCTTTTAATTTCAAACTCATTTTTTTCAAAGTAGGTAGATCTTTGATGTAAACATTATTCCTTGGCAAAATTGATTTGTTATCAAATAATATATATTTAATACAAAAATAAAAATCAACTAAAAAATATATCTGTTAATTTTTTAAAACTTTTAATAACTTTTTTATATCAATTGAATATTGCAATTTGACAAAAAAATTAAAATTTAATGAAACTATATTTTGCAGTATGTTTTCTAAATTGATGTCTCATGGTTCTCAATTAGTTATGGAAGGTGTAAAGAACTTGGTTGTAAAAAAACATGTAAGTATTTTCATGTATGCTATGCCTTTAACTCTTTGGTTTTAAAATTTATTTGTATTTATATGTTCCAAGTCTGTTATTAAAATTATTTTACAAATTTTTTGGTAAAAAAAAATATTGTGGGAAATCAGTTATGTAAGTTTCAAAATGTTTTTCTTTCAAAACTTATTAATGAAAATTAGAAATATTTAATAATTTGGCATATACATATATATCTAAGTATATAATTTATAAATTCTTACTTTAAATTTTTGAGAGACTGGCATTGTGTTTCTTTTATTAGTATTTTGAACTAATCTAAATATAAAATGAATGCAGAAAATTCACAATAATATTTGTTAGAAAATTCTTAGTTTAATGTTGGAACTTAAATTTCATTTCAATTTCATCTTAGATTTTTATATGGTATATACTTATTTTGGTTTTTGCTATTGTTGATATATTTTCTTTTTGTGGAGATCAATAAATAATTTTTGAAAAATATATTTTATAGAATTTGCCCATTACAAGGATAGTAGATTCATTAATGGAGATGAAATCTCTACCGGAAACAGATGATTATAAATATTTTGATCCTAAACTTCTTCGGCCTACAGATAGGTAAATATTTTTGCTTTTATTATAATTTTTCTTATTTTATGACAGTAGAACATCAAGTGTACAAATTATTTTAAGAAAAATGTTTTTTTTCCCCTAAAAATTAAATAAAAAAATTGCAAAGGTTGCTTTGCATACAAAATGCAAAAAAAAACTTAAGTGATATAAGGGATCCTTGCATACATAAGTATTTGCTTTTTGAAATGTGTATTGTAAGTTTTTTAAAATGAACAGTGAAAAAAAGGGTAAGAATCACTATGGAAATTTTTTAAATATTTCATGAGGTGTATTAGAATTGAAATAACATTTTATTAATCTAAAATTTTTTTGAAAATTTATCAAAAACAATTTTTTTATTGATTAAAGTGGGACAACTAAGGAATTTGCTGAATAGTCTGCTTTACAATTTATACATTTTTAAGCATTTGTACATTGTCTAGTATGGGACTCTCCACAATTAATACAGCTTGCATGATTTGGGCAGAATAGAGAGATGTATGAAACTGTAACATTTATTGCATTGACGGGTTTATCTACATTGACAAGGGAAAAAATCCAAACACTAAGAAAAAATTATTGTAAAGTAGTGAAGAATTTGGACAATCCAATGTCTAGTTAACATGTTTAATTGATTAAATTTTCAAGATCACAGGTTGATTTAAGTTCAAGTAAATGCATTTCAAATGTGAAATGCTATTACATTAATAGCCGGTGTAACCTCCAGAATTTTCAATGCATTGTGTCACACATTCAGATGTCACTTTGTGCTATGGAGTTCCATGCTTTTTGTACTTGTGTCAACATTGGGATGTTCAGTGTTGGCTGTGGATGATGCTGGTGTTGTTGTCCAATGAAATCCCATACATGCTCAATTGGAGACGGATCTGGTGATCTCACTGGCCAAGTGACATGTCAACTCTCTGTAGAGCATGTTGCATTACAACAGCAGTGTGAGGGCAAGCATTATTCTGTTGGAAAACTCCCCTTTGAATGCTGTTTATGAATGGCAGTACTATAGGTTGAATTGCCAGACTGCCATAAAAATTTTCAGTCAATGTGTTTGGGATAATCACAAAACTGCTCCTTGCTGTCATAGGAAATTGCTCCCCAGCCCATGAGTCCAGGTGTAGGTCCAGCCTGCAGGCGGTTTGGTTGCAGGTATTCCCCTGGCCTCCTGATCAACACATGGCCATCACTGGCGCCTAGGCAGAATTGCTTTCATCAGAAAATACAACAGCTTTCCACTTCGTCCTCCAATAAGCTCTGGCTTGACATCACTGGCGTGGCAAAGGGTAATGGCTTGGAGTCAGTGGAATGCACACTACTGGGCTTTTGAAGCTGTCCATGAAGAAACCAATTTCTAGCAGCTCATTGTGTCACTGTGATACCAACTGCAGCTCAAATTTCTGCCACAGTATGATGTGTCAGAACCATATGCTGAATATGGGGGTCTTCCCTCTCAGTAGGGCCATGTGGCCTTGCTAAACCCGGTCTTCTTGAGGCAGTACCATTCCTTGACCACTGCTCCCAACAATCATGCACAGTTGATATATTTCGGCTAAGACTTCCTGCAATATTGTGGAAAGAAAATCCACTTTCTTTTAATCCTATTACATGACCTTGTTCAAACTCAGTGAGCTGTTGATAATGACTTCTTAAAGGCATTCTTGGCTTACATTAACTCAATATGTTATGTTTCACAGACAAATAACACTCACGGACTTTACAGCATGCATTTAAAAGTTCTGAGTTTTTCCACACTAAAGCACGAAGTATGAATCAATGTCATTTTTCAGATGTATAAACACATCTACCAAATTTCGTTTACCTAACACAAGTCTTTCTTGCTGTTGGGATTTTTTTTGTCAGTGTATATATATATATTTAAGTGAAACATATGTATTTCTCTGTAATGCTTGACATAATTATTTTCATAGAAGTATTGGAATTTGCTTATTGTATTTTGTTATCAATAAATAATACATTTTTAGAAATGTGACATTTTTATTTTGTGTATTAATTCCTTTGGGAGGAACGTCCAGTATCCGTGCCAGCATGAAACACTGACATCTCCCGAGCGTCCCGTATCTGAGCCACGCACTTAGAACGTTTTTTAAGCTCAATTTTTGGCAATAGATGGCATTATATGTCCATAAAGTTTGAGATACATAGATCTGACCTTCATCTAGAAATGAGAGAAATATTACTCACATACATGTGGTTTTTGTTTTATAAACATAAGGGGAAGGGAATGCTTCCAAATTGAATGCTTTATGAAACTTCTCTTCAAATGAACATGTGGTTCTTGTTTATAGTGAAGATGAGTCATTTATTTTTGCTAGAGCATTTGGTTTGGGTTTGCAGTGTAGTTTTTAATGGATAGTTAGATCTGGTAGACAAAATTATTATTTTTTTTTACAAGGTTGAAGCATTGAAAAGGTTTGAATGAACTTGGAATATCAGAATGAAGCAAAATTGATTTTAAATTAGAATCTGAGAATAGTGATAATGACAATTAGTATATTAGGATTGTTCTGTTAATTTCAAATTTTATGATAATGATATTTCAGACATCTATATGCCGATTACATCAATTTAGGCTTAACTATATATATATACACAAAACCTTCTGGCCATGGCGGTATGCAAGCATTTGCGTCCTTCGTCCCAAAAGGGTTAAGCACAATGTTAATTTTTTTAG
Organism: Trichonephila clavata; assembly: GCA_019973975.1. NCBI lineage: Eukaryota > Metazoa > Arthropoda > Arachnida > Araneae > Nephilidae > Trichonephila > Trichonephila clavata. Next base: position 16,061 of record BMAO01028204.1, on the reverse strand, counting down.
ATTTATATGGAATCAGAAAAATATAACATTCATCAATTTAAATATCATTTTTTAGTTGTTGAGAAATTATCTTTACATCATTTAAAATTTTTATTTCCAATTTCAACTTTTAATTATTTAGATTTGTCTTTTTTTCATGTTGTCCTATGAGTTTGTAGATCAAAATATGTATTTTCAAACTTTGATAAATGTGAAACCTTAATAAATTTGGCATACTGATTTACTGTTTTAAGTGTTGTGTATTGATATTTTTATATTTTGTTTGATTATTGTAAAAACATTCTTTTATTTAAATAGAAATGTAAAATATTTTGTATAATTAAATTTTTTTTAATATAAACTACATGTGTAAGAATCTTTGTATGTAAATCATTATGATAATCTAAAATTGTGTAATATTTTTAATGTTATTAATCTTTTCTTTTGTTATTAGTGCATCAGTTCCTAGAAATAGATCCCCATTCCAAGATGTAAGTTTGATATTTTTTATTTTAAAATTTATTTGCTTTCATGTAATTTTCATTTAATATAAAATTTTTAAAGACTTCCTTTAATAGGTTGCAAGAATATAATAAATATTTCCATTTAAATAGAATTTTAATAATAAAAAAAATTAAGTAATATGGGAATTATGTATAAAGTGAATTTAAAAGGTAATTAATATATTTATTTTTACTAATATTTAAGTATATGCAATTAATACAATTGAAAAATTAATTACATTGTGATTAATGAAACTTTCATTATTTATTATGACAGCTATTAAATTTTTAAATTAGTAATACTTGTAACTATATTTTAAAAGTGTTTCAATATTTGTGGTAGATAATACTTGAAATTAAATTAAAAACTCAAAGTAATAAGTCTTATGTATCAAATTTCTGTAAAATCTTTTAAAGAACAGGAATGTAAATGTGATTTTTTTTTTTTTTTTGCTAAGGTGTGAATGTTTGTATTTCTAAATGAAAACTCATTGTTTCATATATTCATGATTATCAATTGAATTTTGTTAATTTAAGCATAAACTTTTTTTCTTGTTATTTTGTAGGAAATATTTAAAATAATTTATCTAAATATTTGTAAATAAACCAAATTTTTAATTCTAGTTTTTGTCTTTTAAGATACTGTAAGTTCGTGAATATATTTTCTTTCCCTTTATGTGGGCATTATTCTAAAAATATGTTACATAATGGGTTTTTTTTTTCCATTTCTTTTGTAAATACAATCATTTCATTTTTGTAGGCTGTTGTGTTTGTTGTTGGCGGTGGAGATTACATTGAATATCAAAATTTAATAGACTATACAAAGGTAACATTTTATTTGTTTTTTAAGTTTGTACTAAATTAGAAATATTTAGTTTTTATGAAATATGCATTTGTTACTTTCAATTTTTATATAAATAAAAATGTTTGTATTCACAGAAGTAAAATAAAAAAAAATTAAGTTTTTGATTTATCATTGCAGTATTTTGTATTTTTGCTAGGGGGGTTCAACACTATCATGTTAATTGTTTCACAGTAAAGATATTAATTTTTAAAGGAATTCTTATATGTAGCTAATTTAAGGGTTTTAAAATTAAGAGATTGTGTTTCAAATTATGTTAAAAACTGCACTGTTTAAGTAAGTGTATTAAATTTAAATAAATACTTTTTAAATACTATTATTTAAACAAAAATTAGTTTAATTAATCTAATTAACACATTTTAAGGGAACTGAAAGGATGTGTTAAAAATGGTAGGACTGAAATTTTTTACTTTTATCAACTTTTCAGATGAAAAATAGTTTTCACTTTCTTTGAAGGGTTCAGAAATATCTTTGTTACAAGCCTATGTCGTTAATTGAAAACATGACTACCATTCACCAAAAAGATTTACCATTTATTATTAATGTTTAAAACTCTACACTATTTACATACATTAATGACATAAAATCTTAGGAAACTACAACAGACATCTTGTTCACCCTGCCTCTCTATTTTAATATCTTCCTGCTCAAATGAAAACCAGTTCCATTACATCCACAGCAACATCCTCTTTTTACCAATCAAAACAGTATTACAAGCAAATCCTTTACAAGATCTTTATGTTTGATTTTGTTTGAAATGAATATAAAATACATAGAGGGAGAGGGTTAATTTTTACAGTTTTAAATTCTTTTTTTCTTGATTCTTCAATTCCTAATAAATTTTTATATTGTTCATTTAAAGTATATCAAGTTTATTTTGCTTTTCTTCATTTAAAATTTTACTTAAGAAGTTTCAAATTATTATCCACTTAATTGAATTGTATTTTCTTTTGTTCGTTGTTAATAACAGTAGACATTATAAATTTATTTTATATATTGAAGAGAAAATTTACCCATATATATATATAAATTTTATTCTAATATATTCTTTTGCTTATTTTTTAAAAATTGATGTTCATTGATTTTAATTAGATGGGAGTGAATTACAATGAATTATTATGAAAAGAAAATTCTGTTTTTTGTTTAGGGCAAAACAACTCCGGTGCAGAAAAAAATTATTTATGGAAGTACCGATCTTGTAAATGCGGATCAATTTATAAAACAAGTAAGTTTTATGAATTGCATTTTTATGCTTATGACTTACAGTTTTTGAGAAATAGTTTTGGAGTTTTGGTGATTGAGTACAGGGACCCAAACATGAATAAGTTATCATTTGATTATATATATATATATAAATGAAATATTAATTCCAAAAGTTTTTTTTTCATGTGTCTGCTTCTATTTGTGCAACATTTTTTGAAAATTTGTGAGCATATTTTTTAGTATATTTAATTAGAATTATATATCTTTTAATTTAACATGCATTTCTGTTTGATTGCTTGCATAAAATTAAGTGCAAGTAGTAAAATAGGAAACATGTATATAAATATTTTAATTGTGTATGCAATTATAATTGGCTCATTTTTTTAAAAATTGGGAATAGCTTTAACAGATAATCTTTTATTTTTATGCATAATTTCATTATATAGCTTTAAATCATTTTATGAATGTGTAATCTCTTTTAAAGTTTTGGATTATCTTCATAGTTGAATTATATGAATGCTTTGAATTTCAATAATGCCAAACTTTTTCTGAAGTTAAAAAAGTAGTAATGAGTTATTTTGCTTCTAATGGAGTTATTTTGTTAAATATATTTTCAATGTTTCATTTCATAAAATAATAAATTTCATAAATAAATTCTTCATAATGCCAATTTTTTTTCATATGTACATTTTTTATCTAGTTTTTAGAATTTGTAAGAAAATAAATTCACAATATGGGGTTTATCATAAGAGTTTAGAAGAATGCTAACTGCAGTTATGTTTTTGCCATTACTTTTGAATAACATTTCCTTAAATTATTCCAACATACATCACTTTTTCATCTTTCCCAAGAAAATATCTCATTTTTTAATTTTAATACTATCAAAGTGATTTTTTTTATACTTAAAATTTTCTCTTTATTATTTGATAGTATTTATGTGGTATTGTTATTTATTTTAGCTTCATCTGCTTGGAACGGAAATTCAGTGATATATTTATAAAAATTCCTTTATGAAATTGGGAAGCCTGATGTGTGACTTTCAGAAGTTCAATGTACATATTATGTATCTACTGTTTTTGAACAATATCACAGACTTTCAAAAAAGCGGGCTTTTTAATTTTCACTTTATATTTTATATATATATATATCATCTTGTTCATTAAAGAATATCTTTGCTAAACATTTTGCTTTAATGTCTTTTTTTGATTACTTCAGATATTTAAACAATTTATGTATTTGTATCATATTGAAAATTTTATAATGGGAGAAAATGTATTGAAATTTTTGAAAAATGTACATTTTAAACATTAAATTTTTGCTTTCTAGTGGATTATAAAATAAGTTAAGTATTAATTATTTTACTATTTAAAAATGTATTAAATGATTAAAAATTGAAATATTAAAAAAGCTTTTTTTATGTAGTAGATTGTTTTGTAAAAATTTCAAAATACAGTCACTGGTCAAATATGACCTTTTGTTGTCATAGGTTTTTTTTTATAAATTGATTTAATTTTCAAGTCTTGATTTTATTTCAAAGACAATTTATATCAAAACCAGATCCAAAGTGGTCCTTTATTACCCTATATTTAAATCCTAATTTAAGTCCCGTTTAATAAGTTTATTTTTTTAACTTTACATGTTTTCGGAAATTATAGGACTGATTTGAAATTTTCGTAAATCCTTTGAATGGGAAAACTTTGACTTGTGAAAGCATTCAGTTGTTAAACCTAATTTGACATAATTATCAAGTGACATTTAGCTGGTGTTATAGATTCCATATAGAATTCCCCAAGAAGCATAAAGTGTGAACTGAACCCAATGGTCTAAATCAGTAATTCCCAAAGTGTTCTATATGGACCCCCAGGGGTCTATGATGACTTGCAAGGGGTCCAATTGTGGAAAGATAATTTTTGGATCCATGAATTGCAAATAGGGGTCTATGATAGTGACTCTCATTAAACCAGATCATAACTTTAATTATAAAAGTAAATTTAATCGTGGAAACCAGATTTTACCTATTAATTTTCTCAATTTAAGGAGGTTAACTTGCATTTATAAGTTGACAGCATAAATTTTATTAAACAAGGAATATGTTTTTCAACGTTTTTTTGCAGAATTAAGTTAAAGCTGCATAACATTGGAGGTCTTGAATTTTCTTAATATGTTCCAGACTATACGTCAGGATGTTTTAATCAATGTTCAGCTTTTAAATGCCCTTGGTTTATAGTTTGAAACTAGGTTTGAGAATACTTTGACTATGGTTTATATTACCATAGTCACAATCAATTCATATGGTCACATTGAAAAAAAATACTCATATTACTATAGGAACTGGTCATAATAGGCACTAATGAAGGTTTTTAAAGTAAAGTTTAGAAAGTATAAAGTTTAAAAGTTTAGAAACAGATGCAAGCAATTTTGGCTTTAAAAAGACATACCTTTTAAGCAATATCGTGAGAAAGTTTTTAATTGCTTTTCCTATTGAGAGATTCAGCACAGTTGCTATATATAATCTCCAAAACAAAAAAGGAAAGAAGAGAGGGGGAAACTGGTCATTACTAACAGATGAGTTATAGGGTTAAACCTGAAAAGATTGATACCAAATGTTAAAAACTTGTTATTAAAGCACCAGATTCATCCCTCCTGTTAAAAATGTTTGTTGTTCAGTTATTTTATATATTAATTAAATTTTAATCAAGTTAATAAACATGGGCTTCTTAAGTTTTAAATACTGTACTTTAATACATTTAATTCTTTAAAAATTAGTAGCTCTATACTAGCTGTCAAAAAGGCATTTAAGTTGAAAAATTTGTAAAAATTCAATATTAGGCATGCAAGAGTCTACCCCCCCCCCCAAAAACACGGCAAGGGGTCTATGAGGCAAAAATTTTTGGGAACCTCTGGTCTTCATTATCACATAATGAATGCAGTCACATTATCTATCAATCAGTTCATGTGCATCGCTGTTGCCAGTTTTTGCTTTTTATGGAAATTTTTTCTTAAGTACATATTTGTTAACAATCACGTTCATAAGTAACCAAATTGCATTTAGGTTTCTTACAAGCATTATTGTTAAATAAAATGCATTTTGTTTAAAAATACCCATATATTATAAGAAATTTTTCTTTTATTTTGAAGAATCTTAATACGAACATCATCCAAAAAATAAAGATCATTTAGCTGTACAAAATAAAAAACACGATATTTACTGAAAAGAATAATTCTGTTGTGTTCTTATTGTTTCTTTCACTTCTCTACGAAACGACTTCCCACTTTTAAATGTTTATCCTTTTCATTCACGAACTTCATTATTCCTATTTTATACTCTTCTTCCACCATTACATTAAGCAAGGTTGTTACTGCATTTTCCAACTCTTCATACCTCCAAAATGTTTACTACTGAGGAACTTTTATCATCTTTTCCCTTGGCTGAGACAGAACAGGAAAAGAGCCAAGGAATCTTTTCCCTGGTAATGGCTATGTCAGAACCAAGTCCACGAAATTCATCATGGCAGGGGGCCAGATGTCCACCTGTCATTGGCAGTAAATTTGAGCACCATATAGGTGACAGTATGATTAGACTCGGTTTCACCCCAAGTAAGAGGAGGAACACCTTGGGGGTGGGTCCAGGGGACTCCCACCTGTCTTCCCCTTCCACCAATCTCAGCATAGGACGTAAATGAATGGCTTTTTAGAGTACGCCCATGTTGCACAACATCCAAGCCTTCTCCAGGATTTGTACCCAGGCCCTACAGCACAGCAGTCAGTGTCGCTAACTACTAAACCGAATGTGCGACAAGATAGAGTTTGATTGTAGGAGAGGATTATTAAATATTTCCGTATACAATTACTAACGGCTCATCTTCAGGCGGTCACTCCAAAGTGTCTTGGCGGTCCACCGGTCGATCGTGATCGACGTAATGCCCACCCTGGATTTATAGTATATTTATTGAAAGGGCTTATTGTTGAAAACACACTGAATAAATGTTCACTTTAGAATAAGTTTCAAATTATAAGTCTGATAAATGTAAAAATGCATTTTGTAAAACTAATTGGAAATGAGGGTGTGTACTGTTACTAAATTCGAAGTTCATTATTTTACTTAAACAAAGTTTTTTCTTTCTTTCTTTTTTTTTTTTAACGAGGAACCATTCATAAATAAATAATCAATTCCTGGAGTTTTGAAAAATTCAATGAACAGTATCAAAGTTAGAAGAAAAAAAAATTAACTATAGTCAGGGATTATGGTGACGATCCTGTGATGCTCAAGTTCAGCTGCGTTTTCACGTTCCCATTCCACTGGAAACCCGTCATGCGGAACAAATCAGCTTTAACTAAATTGGAACAGGATCTCAAAAATATTTGTTTTTGATAGTGTGAGAGTACGGAAAAGGATGTATAATCTGTTCAGTGTCATCTTTGTCATTTGACCTTGAATTAAAATTTCTAGGTCCGTCACCAGTCCAATTGTTACTCTAAATCAAGGGTGTCAAACTCAAAGACTAACTTGGGCCAAACAAACAAGGTTTAACTCTAGGTGGGCCACAAAAAAAAATCAATATTCATAGAAACATAGGTTTATTTTAAATAATACATTATAATAAACTATAAAAAGAGCAAGAAAAATTTATTGTTTATTACGTCCTGACTGTTGACAACTCTTCTCTGCTGCTGCCTTTCCTATTTCGGGAGAGATTTTGTTCGTGGTAATTAATTATTTCCAAAACTGACTCAAGGTAAGCGTCATTAACACTATTTCTGACAGAAGATATATTTCCTTTCATAACTGAAATTAATTACTCGCACTTCCAGACATGGAAATAATTTCATATGCGAATTTTCCAGTATTTTCAAACACACACACGTGGCTGGTAAATATTTTTAAAATTTAGGCACATCCATTTCAATGAATTTTGTCTTCAAATCTGAGTCGCACAGAATCTCGATCCATTTGCATATATGGCTGGGTACTGAGTGTATTTAAGAAAATCAAGTGAGTGAAAATAAACGTCACACTGTTCAGCTACACGAGGGCTTTTGGCGACGGACCTCGTGATTTTGAACCACGGTCAAGTGACGAGGACGACACCTGAGCTGGCACCTCTCTCCTAAACACCACATCAACGGGAGGACGTTTGAGCTCTCGACAGATTTAACGTGCATCGCTCCCCTATACGGCGAGTTTTCAGTAGTACTGGGCTCGGAACTCATGACACGTCAGCCATGATCCGATACCTTGACCACTTGGCTACTGCGGCCACATTAAGAAAATCGAAGAAAACAAACAAAATTTGTCTTCCAAAGAATTAAAATCTTTAAATCTTGTTTAAAATTCAGTTCTAAGATTTGAATATTTTTTTTTGTGCGTATTTTTCATACGATGCAGTATCATCTAAAGATTTATTTATGTTACATTATTGCAAAAATTGTACATTATTGTGTGCCAATGTATTGGACAGGCCGCGAGTTTGACACCCCTGCCCTAAAGCAACGTTAATACAAGAGCTGCTGAAGCCGAGTGGTTAGAGACACGAACTCGTGACCGGGTGAGTGAGTGAATATTAACGTCACACTATTCAGCTACTCGAGGGCTTTTGGCGACGGTCCTCGTAATTTTGAACCATGGTCAAGTGACGAGGACGACACCTGAGCTGGCACCTCTCTCTCCAAAGCACCACATCAACGGGAGGACGTTTGAGCTTTCGACAGACTAAACGTGCATCGCTTCCCTACACGGCGGGCTTTTAGTGGTACTGGGCTCGAACTCATGGCACGCCTGCCATAATCCGATACCTTGAACGCTCCGCTACCGCGGCTACAACTCGTGGCCGTGAGTTCGAGTCCTGGTGACATTGATCTACCTTGTATAGATCTGCGTGGTTCAAAGTTCTCATGTTGGCTTGGTGTGGGAAATAGAAGAGTTGGGAATAAGCTCAGATGTCGTCCTCGCCAGAAAACTGGGGTTCAAAACTGCGAGATACCCTGCCAATAGCTCTTGCGTTTTATCAAAAATCAAATGAAAACCACGCTTATATAATGAGAACTGCCTTATGAAAATGACTTTCATTTGCATCATAATAATTAAGAAGTTTTTCTAAAGATCCACATATACTTATTACAATGTATTTTCTTTCAGCTACTAGTTTTCCTTGTATTTAAGCTACTTTTTGTAGTAATTTTCTTTGGGATAAACTGCGCTGTCGAAAATGGTTTTAATGTTATCCATGAATGTAGTTTTAGTATTTTAATGACGTCGTAAGTTATTTTTCGAGTGAGAAAAACTACCAGCACATAGAATGATGAAATATTTATACAGCTGTGGAAAGTGCGATGTAATTTTTGTGGGAACGGAAAAAGATTAGCGCGGTACAAATTGGATTTTGCTTGAGAATTTTTCTCTGTGTGAATAGTAGAAGGGAGTTTTATATTTTCCAACAGAAAAAAAAAAATGAATAGATTCTTTTAAAAATTTTTTTTCTTGTCACGATTGAACAAAGTATACATTTGAACAGAAGTACAAATTTGTCACTTTTAAAAATGATAAAATAATTATTGTATGCGTATGAAAAATTTGTTTTCGCTTCTTTACTTTTATCTATCGCGTACATAGGTATATTTTAAAAATGTTTACTCGAAAAATATGCCGTTTTGTTATTGCTTTCCTAACTTTTCCCATTAGATTTTTAAAAAAAAAATGTATGAGTCTGTGTCCTATTACGAAATTTGTCTGCTTAAGGCTGTCTTTGCTTAATGTTAAGAAATAGGACCTGAATTTGGAATAATTTTTCAGATATAAAAGTACTCCAGCAAATTATTATTAATTATTATGACTAATTTATTCTAGCCTCGCTGTTCTATAGAGAGCATCATATTTTATCGTACTACTCATTTTTAAATGAGCTGTGAAAAAATGTGTGTATAAAATGTGTTCCGCATTTTCCCCCTCCTAAACTGTAATACTAAATGATCTATCCCCTTTTACATTTTAAAAGAAACAACTCATAATGGGATGATTTGAAATTTTAAAAACTCTACATTATAATAAGAGGTTCTGAAGTATAATAGTGCAAATTTTTTCCTGAAAATTGAGGCATTTTTCTGTCTCAAAAGAAGTTTAGTTCACGCTCTCATACATTTGGCGAAGGCAGTCTTAAAACTTTGAATCCGTGAATTCCGTCTTACTGATCATTTCAAGGTTAACATCTTCCAAAGTAGCTCAAGGACAAAATTACTGCAAGTCATCAATAAGGAAATTTATCTCGATATACATACGCCTGTCATTCTTTTGAATATTTTAATGGAATTTAAAAATAGCTTGAATCATCCGACCTCCTTTTAAGAGAAAAGGCTTTTGATCACTTCAGCTTTACGAAGCGTTGTTTATGTTCATGAGTTTTGTTATAATATTTTCTTTCCTCGTCTTCTAAAAAGAAATGAGTATAACTGTATTTTTTTAAAAAAAAATATAGTTTTACAAATGATTCAGAACGAATGATTCATTAACTAAACAGCCCGCGGTATCCTAACGGTCACGGTCCCGAACTCGTGACCTTCGTGTCACGAGTTCTAGTCTCAGTGTCACTGAAGTCCTGCCGTGTAGATGGCCCGATGCACGTCAAATATGTCGTGGCTCTAAGTCTCCCGTTGGTGTGGGTTGGAAGCTAGAAGAGAGAGGGTGCCAGCTCAGGTGTCATCCTCGTCACTTGACCGTGGTTCAAAATGATGAGGTTCATCGCCATTAGCCTTTGTGTTGCTTTATAGTGCGACACTAACACTCATTCATTTATTGAATAACAAAACAATATTTAAGACGCATTTCCTAAGTACGGTTTCGCATAGTCAGAGCTTAGGTGCCACCCTCTGGAGAGGAAACTGGATGTCAAAATTACTTGCAGCGATTGGTATTCCACAGTGACGTAACGTACACCTCCGCATCGCAGGAGGGGGGGGGCAAAGCTTATGTTATGGTTTTGCAATCCTTTGTAAGATCTGACTAAGGGTCCAAAACCTGGCTTTACAGGGGGGGGGGCTAATATATTCCGTTGCGCAAATGGTATTCCACCTACCGTAAAATCCGGTGCATGACACGCACCTATACTTTTGAGCTGCATTTTTAAAAAATTCGAGGTATTGTTCCAAGGTATAGAAAATTCTAGTATATTTCTAGAACTACTATCATAAGGAGTGTCATTTCTTTCAAATAAACTTTCTATATTTGTAGGTCTAATTTTTTCTATGCTCATCTTTTTTTTTATTTTTAAAGCTCTCACTTTTATACTCGGCGTATAATGCGCTCTCGTAAATTTCGATCGTATTTTTTGTGTAAAAAGTGCGCGTTATACGCCGGATTTTACGGTATATATGATGCCGCACTAAAAAGAGATACCAGCTCCCGTGGAATGTATTAGGTCTGCAATGGTAAAACACTAATCCGTAGCCATATTAGAAATACATTAAAAAACATTTAATACACATTTCCTTTTAGATATTGTTTCCCCCGCGTGTATAAATACATTCAAGACATTTATTTTTTCAAAGGTCGTGCGTATGGGTAAATCAGTGGCGAACACAAGGGTGGGGTTTGGGGGATTTAAACCCCTTCTATAGACCACAACACACTTTTTATTTATTTCATAAATTATACATCCCGGGGCTTGCGTCTACGTTTTCTTAAAATTGTAGTTCTTCACATGAAAGTAGCCTATGTACTCCAATGGTGTAAGTACAGACTGCTTACAGAAGTTTCACCTTAATTTTATAATACATTTACTCTCGTATATGTAAAAATATTTCCTCATTAGAAATTGTCTTTGGAGCCAAATTTCTTTAAAAATCAACGGTACTCAACTTTTTGTACATATATGTTATTGAAGTTGCACAAGTGACTCACTTGACGCAATAGTAACAGCTCCCACGTTCGCCTATTTACTGACTCACTGTTGGGGGAGAACTGTGGCAGTTTCTAAATAAGCCAATAACAGCCTCCGGACAGGAGTGATCACTTTTGTCTAGTGGTCATACTACCGGGTTTCAGATCCGAGCGTCCTGGGTTCTAATCCAGCACAGCCCACAAAAGAGTTCGTAAATTTGCAATTTCCTATAAAATTTAATGTTTTCGACTAATAAAAATTAATAAAACGGAATTGTAGTTTTTTTTTTGTGATACCTGTAACTTGTTCTTATTGGAATAACATAATCAATTTTTAAAACATAGAATAAGTATCATTTTGAAAAATTAATAATAAAAAAACTACTAAAAATGTTCGCCACTAAAGACTTAGTAAACTTAAAAAAACAAACAACAACTCTACATAGTTTTTAAATATTGTATTTGTTTCTTAATTTAGTTCTTTGTAAGATATCTTTAAGCGTCCACCAAATAACTTATAAACGTCTTGCTATAGATTTCATAAGGTTTTTGTAATTTCTGCATTCCTATTGTTTTTACTTCATATTTTGTTTTTATCTAAAAAAAGTCACGTTTACTTTTTTTAAAATCAAATTCTCACCAAGTATGTAAAGTAAATGTTCACCAAGTATGTCTCCAAGATAATTTTTCAGGTGTTTTCCAGAATTTGGGAACAGTTATAGAAACACCAGCGGAGTACTTTGAGAGCAGTGCGCTTGGCGTCATTATCTCGTTAAAAAATGTCGTCGCCAGCACTCAATTTTTGTGATGATCATTTAAAATTGTTCTTTAAAATATTTAAATAGAGCTCATGGTTCACAATATCATGAAAAAAGTTCAAATTACCTAATCCTGAAGCCGATTTACACCCCTACGCAAGAACACATCCACTTCACTGTTCCAACTAGATTCTTAGGATTAAGTTTCAGAAAATTCAACACTGACGACAAATTGGTTGGAATGGTAGAAAGCTCAACACATTTTTGGTTCCGACGAGAGTATATAGTATAGTTTGTAGAGAAAAATTGAGGAGCTTAATTCCAAAAATTTAATTGGAACAAGGACACTTACACCTCCATACTGAGGTATGGAGATGGAGGTGTTCTTGAGTGAGGGGGTAAATCGGCTTCAGGATTAGGTAATTTGGTATGTTTTGATGGTATTGTGAATCCCGATCTTTATTTAAATATTTTAAAGAATAGTTTGAAATTTTCCGCCCAAAAGTTGGATCTGGAGAAGACATTTTTTAACAAGATAATGACGCCAAGCATACTGCTCTCAATGAACGCCACTGTTGTCTCTATAACTTTCCCCAAATTCTAAAAATATCAAAACAAATCACCTGATTTAAGCCTAGTAGAACATACTTGGTGAGAATTTGATCTTAAAAAAAGTAAAAGTGACATATAAAAACAAAATATGAAGTAAAAACAATAGGAACATCCATGCAGAAATTACAAAAACCTGATGAAATATATTGCAAGACGTTTATAAGTTGTTGTGGTTGCTTAAAGATATCTTATTAAGTACCAATTTAAGAGACAAATACAATATTTAAAACTATGTCGAGATTTTTTTAAGTGTATGAAGACTTTTGTGGGGTAATTTTTTTAGTAGTTTTTGAATATTAATTTTTCACAATAATAGTTATACTATGTTACAAAAATTGATTGTATTATTCAAATAAGAACAAAATGCAGATATCATAAAAGAATTAAAATGCTGATATATTAATTTTTATTAGTCGAAAACATTATAGAAAATTACAAGTGTATCAACATTTTTGTGGTCCATTGTATACGTTTTTCGTTAAATTCAAAGCTCATATTAGACTTGTATTTCTTGTATTTATAAAATCTGAAATTAATTTTAAATTTGATAATAAGTGTAAGATATTTTCAAAAATTAGGGTCCTTCAAAAGGTTTTTCAAATTAAAAAAATCTCACATTTTTTGTGTATTTTTAAATCAAATACATTTTGCTCTTACCTATGTGCGTTGTTATTGATAACAAATACGTGTTTTTTAAGGGAAAGTTTCCGAAAAATTAAAAGTTGTTGACAGTGAGGAGCATGAGCTAATTTGACTGGAAACACATGATTAGATTTATCCTGTGGCTATGATGTCACATGAATTAACCTGATTGAAACTTAGGAAAATAGTTGCATTGTTCATCAAAGGCAGAGGAAAAATCAGTTACGAACAAAACATTGTACGTTGTAATGGCTTTGTATCCTTTGATGATATACCATTGTCACATAGATAATAATTGTTAATCAAAAAATTTTATAATACGGGATTATTATAATTTCGACTCCATTGTTATGTAATCATTCTGAGAGAATTCTTTGTTCTTATGATATTTTAAAAATAACCGTAAAAAAAATGAACTGTGGAATTTCACATATTTATTTTTAAATAAAACCGAATAAAGTTAAATAAAAATCGCGTTTGAGTTAGTTGACATAAGGAATCATTTTAAAAATATATTTTACTTTGAATTAATAACTATTTTTAGATAATTAAAGCGTACAAAAAATTCTTTTAAGAGCACGAGGTATAAATATTTTATGATTTTTGTACAATTTTTCAAAACAAATGTTGAAGTATGGTAATATTTAATTTTCTTGCTCTTTTATTTTTATATAAAAGAAATGTTTTACAGAAAATTTATGCGGAGCACTCTTATGAGGTAATTTCATATAATTTTTTGGGCTCAGAAACGTTTTTATTTATTTATTTGTTTGTTTTGTTGAAGTAGAATTTTTTTCTCGATTTTTTTTATTTACATTTTTGAAAATAATTGCAAATTTTTTGAAGACTTTATTTTCGATTATATCTCATCTTGTTGTTTTTCCTTTTTTTTTTTCGGGGGAGGGAGAGAACTGATGTTCGTAAGAAATCATCTTATAATTCAAACCAACACACACATTAGTTTAAATAAAATTAACTCATAAAAGCATATTGTTTTATAAATTAATGCATTACAAAGTATGTGCATAGTAACCGATGGAAATTTATGACAACATTCTGAAATTCTGAAAGTAATAGGACATTGCTAGTATTTATAAAAAGTAAAATTTCAGTATATTTTCAAAACAAAAAGACAGAAGTAGACAAAAAAATATTTTTATTAAGTTTTAGTTTATTATAATCAAATCGAAATGTAAACAAAAAGTATCTGTATTTCAATAATATTAAATATAGCTCTTGTTACAATAAGAAGAAAAAAAAAGAATTTATTTTCTATTTATATTTACAACTGTTAAGAACAAAAATCTCTCCCCAAGAAAATTTCAAAAATATCTTTTATTTTATATGAAAACAAAAAAAACTAACACAATAATGATTTTCTGGCTTATTTGTTCTCAAATTACATAAATTTGTAGGAATACTTTGTAATATACAGCATTTTTTCTTTTAAATTTTTGTCGGGCATTATTTTAAAAGGGATGTAGTCATAATTATTTCATTGTCTTACGAAGAAGTTAGTTCTAAAAAATGGCGGATAATTATAACAGGAATTATAGAAACGGATAAATTATCATTAAAACAGGTATTTTCCTACTGAATGATCCTGAGATGCTTAAGATTTTTTTAAGAAGACTGCTTTAAAAAAAAATTAAGAATTGCCTTAACAACATACTATTCATTTGTTGGCAGCATGGAATCAAAAATAACTTCTGGATATGTTGCCAGTATTCTAACTGGAGCACCACTTCCTTTTCCTATTTTCATCGGCATCACGTGAAGAGTAGCTCCATAAATTGGAATTTTATCTACATTCGCAACGTTCTCCAGTCCAAAAATACCACGTGCAAGTAAAATTTGGTGCACTTGAAAATCTTGCGACGGCCCTTTGTCCAAGGATACTGTTTCAGTGCCTAGACCATATATATTTCTATTTTCCACCAACCACGTTGCTGATTCGGGAGACAAACCTGGGGAATGAAGCTTGGTTGCATCGTAATCTGGAGTACCGAAGAATGCTGTTTGGTTATTCCACTTTTTACCCCAACCGCTTTTTATCAGAAGCACAGTTTCGTTCAAGCTTTGACCCGTGATTGATTCCCAGTGAAGGAAATCTTCCACCGTTACGTCTGCATCTGGATCTAGTTCTGCTTTAGCAGTGATGTCTATTACGGCTGCTGGTGCTACAAGACGTCTTATATCAAGTTGATCGACTGGCACTCCGAGTGGGGTAAAGTGTAACGGTGCATCCATGTGGGTACCGACATGAATTGCTGATGAAATTTCTTCACCTTGTACCCTAAAATAGAAAGACGAGGTTAATAACAGTACAAAATATGTGGAAATTCTTATTTAAAAATCTAGTTCTCTATATTCGCTTAAATCAATGGTCTTCAAACTGTGTTTCAAGGCATATCCAGGGGTTCCACAAGTCACAATAAAAAATGAAAAGAAAGTTATAAATGTGTATGTAAAATGAATTCACATTCTCTAGATGTCCGTATAATTAAAAGTATATAGCTCATCCCAGTTATTAAAACTGAAAATTTTATTTGTAGATAATAATTTTATTTTGTAACACTTTTTTTAAAATTTTTTTATTATAATACAAATAAGAATATTAAATTTTTTCTTGT
>BMAO01028203.1:0-36465 GCA_019973975.1 Trichonephila clavata | reverse complement strand
AAGGTTACTATTTAATAATAATTCCATTGCAAAATGTTTGTAAAATTTAAATTTTTTTACCTTTTTTAAGCTTTTTTAAATCCCTAAGGCTTTTTAAATATTTTCAAAAATTTTTTTCCAAGTGTCTTATAATACTACATAAAACTGTGCATGGGTTGTTTTTTTTCTGCTGCTGCTCTTAATTTTTTATTAATTTTTTTATAGTTAACTTCCAAAAATTCCCAAAAAACATTAATTTTGATTTTGAAATTTTTTAGAAAAAGTACTAACACACACATGTTAGAGCTAATCCTATGCACAGTTTTACAAACATACATTTCAGAACATGTATAAAAATTTAAACCCATACTTCAATTACCAAAAAGGCCTTAGGGTTTTGAATAACAGTATATGTACTGAAACTTTATGAAATGTTAATTAGCTTATTTAAAACTACTTACCATAAAAAAATTGTACAATTGTAGAACAATTAAACAGTATACTGCCGAATAAAATATATAGAAAAAAACGAATGAAAGATCAATATTTCATAAAACTTTATCTTAATAATTATTAAAAAAAAATACACACACTTCAGAGCTAATTCCAAGCTCAGAGCTAATGCAACATGTACAAAAGATGTTTATGCCTTTATTTTTATTTCCATTGATTTTAAAAGCCTTCGCATTTTAAATATTGTACACGAATAAAAGCAAAATCAAATAATTTATAGATAAAATACATCAAAATCTAAGAACTGTATATGTGCATTTGTTTAAATAAATATCTTAAAATATTTTAATAAAAGTGTTGAATCTCGCACACATGGGATATATATATATCACCAAAAACAAATATATAAAATGGGGGAGTTTTTCTATTCTTCCGAATTAGATTTTAATTACCCGAGTTATCAAAATGAGATTTAGTATTTGTGCTTTGGGAGTATCCGTTTTGAAGTTTTAATTTCATTCATAATAATATCATAAAAAGCACGCACACCTTTTAAATCTTGACCAAATCCATTTGATCTTCCCAGTAAATAATTCACAAACTAGAATTTTTTGCATGAATTGCACAATTCTTTCTTAAAATGATTTATTACTGCTTGTATAATGTCAATCTCATTGAAGCGTATTAGAAAAATAATTAATTCATTTTTTATCAGGCTCTTTTCTAGCAGATAATCTGAAATGTAGGCGGGGTAGTTGCTGTTTAGCGTCAAACATTGCTCCATTACTTTATGAAAAATGCAGGTAAAGCTTTGAAATTTTGCAGGCATATTTATAAAGATTCGGGGTATCAAATAAGCCAATAAAAAAAATTTCGACAGTTTAATGATTTTTAGTGTACCATATCACCTTAATAAATTTCGGGAAGAAAAGAAAAATGCTTGAGGCAATTATAAGCGCAAAATACAAACATTAACAAATCGTTTCGAGGATTAAAATATATTTATTTTTACGTATATATGTTTAGTTAATTGATGTTATTTTCATTGCAGCAATGTACGATTAATAATAATTGGATTATTCCAAATGAGATATAATGGATAAATATTTTTACTCGTCAAACTCAAAACTAAATCGCCAAAATCATAAAAGTACGTTGAACTTTCAAGATACAGCTGTGGAAGCAGTTCAGTTATTTGGTTATCTTTCAGCAATGAATTATTTGCTGACAATCCCTGATTTTGGGATACGTACGGTTCCAGATGTTTCGAGGGAGTGGTCTTCATGTAAAGGTTTTAGAAAAAGCAGTTTTGTAAGTTTGACACAATGAGAAAAATGTTGTGTTAAAGCTTGAGCGTAGAATCAAGGCGATCTTGAATGACTGTGCCGCGAAACCTTCCATAAACACTTCTGTCATTCTATATGTGTTAGTTGTTAAACACAGATTTATATTTGTACTGAAGACATCAGTATTTGCTTCGTCATTTAATTATTCACCAAAATGATTGAAGATAAAAAATTTCTTACACATTATAAATATTTTAAATATAGTGATATCACATTTAAAATCAGATCCATCATAAAATAATTTGAATCAAATATTATTCGAAATAAGCTTGCAATTACAAAGAAATGCAAAGGAATTCAATCAAAAAAGTTCTGTATAAAATCTACATAGTATAATTTGAAAAGTATTTCTTCATATTTTCCTCGCGTTCGCATAAAATTGAATAACGAAGAAGAAAAAAAATGTGCTTGAATCTTTGCTATAAAATTAATGTGTAACATTATTGCAATGAAAACATTTTTACTTGTGATAAATGTTGAGTAAATTTATTTGAAAATATATCACTATATTTTTTTACTTATAATTGCACGGAAAACTTTTTTAATAAAAATGCAATTAGTTATTTAACGTATTGTTAATGTTCGAGATTTGAAACACTAGCAAGTATTAAATTATTCGAAAAATGGAACTACTAAATAATTCAAATGGTACCTAGTAATGAGATATGCACAATACTATTTCGAAGTTCTGAAAAGACATAACTATTTTGCTCGAAGGAATAACTATCAAAAATGCTAAAAATTATAAAGTACAGACACAGGGGGGGGGGGGAATTCAAACAAATACAATGATATAAAATTTTTCATGAAAATAGCTCACACATACCTTAGCTGTTAATATTTTTGTTTTTAATGAGTTTTTCTTTCTTTCTTTTTAGATAAGTTTCTAAAAACAGGTATATTTCCGAATATATCAAAAGAAAAATTTAAGACAGATGGTAGAAAATTATTCATAATTTCAAAAGAAATAAGCTGTATGTTTCAGAGAAAGTACAAAAAATCTTTTTAGAGATAATTGAGTATTGTTGCATAGGTTGCGATTTATTATAATAAAATTACACAAGAGAAACAAATTTGCTAATTATGGATGAATAGCACATAAACATTTCGGTATATTATATTTTCATATGTGAGGAGTTTTTTTTTTTTTTCATCCGTAGTTTTTATAATATTTTCTAAGATAATAGAGCTTTTTCCAAAAAACAGAGTATATTTTATTTTATGAAGAATAAGATTTACATGTTTCGTATATTATTCATCTGATGCAGTCTAATAAAATGTATTACGGTGCCTTTATATCATACTTTATTAATAAAATTTTTGGTAAAGAAAATTGATTCATACTTTTGGAACAAACGAATTTAGAAAATACCTGTACACTTCTATTGCAGGTAAGTGTCTAATATTAAATAGTGGCCGCGGTAGCCAAGTGGTCAAGGCATCGGATCGTGGCTAGCATGTCATGAGTTCGATCCTAGTACCACTGAAGACCCGCCGTGTAGGGATACGATGCGCGTAAAATCTGTCGAGAGCTCAAACGTCCTCCCGTTGGTGTGGTGAGTTAGTTAGGAGGGAGGAATGTCAGCTCAGGTGTCGTCCGCGTCACTTGACCATGGTTCAAAA
Source organism: Trichonephila clavata (assembly GCA_019973975.1). Lineage (NCBI taxonomy): Eukaryota > Metazoa > Arthropoda > Arachnida > Araneae > Nephilidae > Trichonephila > Trichonephila clavata. Next base: position 33,064 of record BMAO01028203.1, on the reverse strand, counting down.
TTACGCGGACCGTCCCCAAAAGCCCTCGTGTAGCTGAACAGTGGGACGTTAATATTCACTAACTCACTCACTAATATTAATAAATATATTGGATCAGGGATATTAATGCTTGCTATCTATACAAGCAAAAGTGTATACCAAAGTAATATGTTTTAACACGTATAAATAATTCTTAATAATAAATTATTCATCTTTGCGATATTATTTTTGTTATTAGTTATAAGGAATAGACCTTGAGAAATTTACCTTACCTATTTAGAAACAGAGGTTTTGCATCCATACACCATATTTCATGGGCAATGTGGAAAATGACGGTGAAAGTAATGATATAATGTGATTGTCTTTTTTATTGGATAGATATATTAATAAGAATTTGCTATTTTTTTTGTCCAGTAATAAACCATTTTTTTAAATACTGCATTTGTTTCATAAATACTTTAAATAGTTGTAATTTTTCAGGTTGCTTTTTATGTGTTCTGTATATCAACCAAAATATATGAAGCAAATATTCTTGCATCTTAGAAAGTCTGACTTTTTGATCTCAAAAAGTGCTAGATGGAATTTCTTGCTGTGGTGACATGCATTTTAATTGTATAACAGTTGTGAAAGACTTTCTACAGCATTAGAGATTGGGTAATGCAATTAATTGGAAAAAAATATTTATATGACGGGAAATGCAACAAGTTAAAATTTTATTTATTTTTAAAAGCACTCTGCTTTTTCTAAGACTGTCAGCAATATTAGTTACACAACACTTTTTAATACAGTAGATATGATCCAAAACCATTTGAAAAAGACAATGGTTTGTGCAGTATAAAGGGTGGTGTAACAAATTTTATTGAAAAATTTCCTTATTGAGATCACTATGTACCCAAAGCTTAACATTTATAACCTTCATAATTGTTTCTATATTCAAAAAGAAGAAGAAAAAAAAAACATTTTTTTAGCTAAAGGATTTTATGTCATTGCAGCAACATGCATATAATATTAATTGGACAATTCCAAATGAGTTACAATGGCTAGTAATTCTGTCAGAGATGTTAAATCACCAAAACCTTAAAGTAAGGGTGCGCAAGATTCTAGAGATAAAAAGCGGAGACAGAGAGTCTGACTGCCTTTTCCTCTGAAAAGGGGCTAATTTACTTTTGACATTTATTGCAGACATCTGGTCAAAGTGGTTCAATAGTATCCGCTTAGAGGTGTGGTCTTCCGAGAAAACAATTTGAAGTTGTATTTTTGTTCCATTGAACACAAATGAGAAAAAATTTGCGAGTAAAATCAAAGCTAATTTGAAAGATTACCCCGTCATTTTTTTTAAATCATCATCTAGTTCGAATGATAACAATAATATAAAATTTTTCATGAAACTAGTTTAGCTGTTAATATTTTTGTTTTTTAATCTTTTTTTTAAAAAAAAAATACGTATATTTCCGAATACGGTGAAAATTGTTTAACACGAAACTGATTATTTTGGAAATGAAATATTTTTTCGTGTTAAAGGATATAGTAAAAAAACAAACATATTTCACCAAAATTAAGTTTATTAGAGTACATTTTATTTATATAGATCTAAATATTCATGTATCTAATAAAAATCAATGAAACAAAAACATTCATAAGAACTTAATGAAATTTATTGCAAAATTTTAAATTTTTTGAAAAACAAAACATTTATTGAGTTTTTGGAAAATAATCTGATGAAAAAAATTTACGAGTTAACAATGGCGTTACGTAGAATATTAGGGCCTCCATGCAAGATCAGATTTTGGGCCCCAAGCCATATCTTACAAAGAATTGCAAAACCGTAACACACCGGGCTTCCCCCCCCCCCACACACACACGTTGCGGGAGCGTACATTACGCCACTGATATCAAACATCGTTTTGCTTAGAAATCTAGCAAATCTTTCAATTTTGAATTTCTTTGGTAATCTTTCTTCACGAGATACAAATACTATAGGCCCAGACCTAGTTAGAGTCTGATAAATTAAGGCCTTTGTGCAGAGGTGGATTAAGCGGCTGGATGGCCGCCAGGGGCCCTAAACTTGAGCAATTCTTACCACAAGATTTGTACAATTTATACGCACAGAAGGCTTCACACACAGCACATTTATACATCTTTATATTTAGTACAGTAAGCAGGGATGTCTTTAGACTTCTTGGGGCCCTGGGCCCTTTCGCAAAAGTAGACCCTGAGCCTCTGCACAAATGTAGGCCCCAACTATGACGCATAAAAGTAAACAGTGTGTAGCATACGTTGTCAAATACTCGTACAAACCCCAAACAAATAAATGTGTATGATTTACAATTGCACAAATCGACTAGGCCTATATAAGGACGACGGTCATCACATGTAGCCAGTTGACATATTATCCGAAATTCCAAGTTTTAATTTCCAATTTTTTTAAAGTTAAGGTTTATCTTGAGCAATTGAGTTTTAATATAGCTATACATTTTATTACGAGATTTTAAGTTTAACGAACCTTTTCACTATTTTAGTTTATTACTCTTGAATTCATGGGCCTCAAACCTTTTACCGCCAGGGTCCTCCAAATAACTTAATCCGTCTCTGTCTTTGTATTGGAATCAGATCTTGAACGCCACTTATATAAATGTCGAAGTCTCAGTGTTATTTAAAAAAATTATTTCAGGATATTACTGGAATCTGTCATTAAATGTTATTTTCTAATATATAAAAGAAAGTTTTTTTAAAAAAATTAAAATGAAATGAATTTAAGGCATCAGATAATTCAGTATTATAAAAAGGTTTTTTTTTTCGATTGGAAAACACCATAAATTGTATTAAAATGATTTCATCCTATATATGAATTTCACAAACTCCCCGGTTATTTCATTTCATACCTGTTTCAATAAAATTCATCAGGTTTAGAAAGTTTTATTGCAATTTTTATATTAATTTGCTTGCATTAGAATTTATATTTGGGTTATGGTCAGGCTAAAAAAAAATGGGCTTTCCAAATGCGCTATGGTTTCGAATCTTGATTTCATTCACGACCCTTTGTTTTGAATATCGTAGTATGCTTCATATTAAACGAAATTGATCCTTGCAATCCTTAGACGGCGGCGTAATATGGATGGGAGAAACGAGATACGTGTCACATATTTGTCACTAGCATTTCAGAAATCCTGCGTCGCCTATCCAAATTAAAATTTTCAGTTGTTTGTGATTCCAAACCATTTATTTATAGTACTAATATTACCTTTAATGAATATGTTATGTGTATTGAAATCAGTAATTCAAGGAAGAAAAATTTTGAGAAAATCCCTTAAATAGTATAAATACTTTATTGTAATAAACTAAAATTTTCTCTGACTTACAAATTTATGCAGCATATAAAACGAAAGTCATTTTCATTTACATTATTAGGAATAAATGTATGCATTCCATATGATATTGTCAACCACGTTGAAATATTTAGTGAAAACATGCACAGATTATCCAGAATATTAACGTTTTTGACGAATGTTAACATTTTGACTTGAAAATAATAAATTAACTTCAATTTTTTTAATTAATGGTCGTTACAGTAAACGTCATCCTATTGATGCGAGCTGCTAATTTATTTTTCACTACTTTTCACAAAACATCAAATTTAATCAGTTAATTCCATTTATTTAATACTTAAATCCGTCAAAATATATTTTATATATATTTTTTAAAAAAATGTTAGTAGTACTCAGTGGCTTAAAGTATACCTCCGCATCGCAGGGAGGCCCAGGATTCAAGGGGCCCCATATAGACTGACTGATGTCGAATAAGTAATCCTTTGTAAGATCCGGCTTGGGGCTTAAAACCAGACTTTATAGAGGGTCCCTAATATTTTCCGTGAGACAATTGGTGGTACTTAAAAAACTTTATAGATGACCGCCCTTCCTTTGTAAGCCCATTACAACCAAATTTATAAAATCTGAGAAGTCCTAAGTTTTCGTATCTATTCTAAGGGGAAAAAATTTCTTAGTGCTCATCTTAAAAAAATCGCATCTATATTTATATACGAAATATTCACTTAAACTTTTTGCTAGATATAATTTAACAGAAATGTGTTTATAAATTTTGTATAACATATTTTTTACGGTTCAGTTTTATTAATTAAAATGTTTGAATTTTACTATTGCTAAGTATTTTATGCGTGCTTCAGCATTGATTTTTAAGAACTTTTATGTAAGATTTTGCATCTTTAATTTCTAAATAAAACATAAAATTTGTACTTTTAAAATCTTTTAATTACATGTTTCGAAAATAAGATATAAATATTTGTCATGCATAACACTGTTTGGAGCTTCTTGATTTTACAAATTTCTGTGTGCATGTGAATATTTGGTACATATGATGTTGATTGTATTGCGATTCACGATTACTTGTAACAAAATGAAGGGGAAATTTTTGAAGCTAATTTTTGAAAATGCATATGAAGCTTTATTTTTCACTTTTTTTTCCTGTTAAGTACAAACTTTAAAGCATCAAAGAAAATTTTGTTATGGAATTATTCAATTTTTTTCAATAGCAAAAAGTATGAACACAAAAAGAATAAAAACTGATTGGCTTTCTTCCTTTTTCACTAGATAACTTTTGAAGGATGTACATTATAGTTCTACATTCTTTTATAAAATTGAAAACGGAAGAATGCTTGTGTATTCTGAAAAAAACCTAAAATTTTAAATTTATCTGCTATTTAAGTATTTCTTAAAATTAAAAACAAATTTAAACAATTCAGAGAGAAAATCCTTCCTTTCCTTGTTATTGTTACTAATGCCACCTGTCTGACGTAGTCAGATCGAGGCCCACGATATTCATCATGGCATCGGGCTAGACTGTACGCCTGTCGTTAGCCGTAGCTTTGAGTACCATGCAGGTGACAGTACGATTTGCCTCGGTTCCACCCCAATTTTGAGAGAGAACACCTTGGGAGTGGTCAGGGGCCTCTCTTTCCTTCCCTTTGTGTATATGATGTTGCGAATTTACTTATTGAAAATTTTTGTTATTTTTCAATTTTTTTCATTTTTTCAAGTGTTACTTGAAAATAAGCTTCAGGTTCAATGAAAAATGCGTCTTAAACTTACACAGGAAGCTATTTCTTCTTGGTAATTTTTTTTAATAACAGTATTATTCATAATAAGCTATTTTCCTCTTCGAGTATTTCGCCACAACTCGTATCTGTAATAAATAGATTTATGTAATTTTGTCCCACTCCCACTTTTGGAGGGGTGTTTTTTAAAAATAATTATAATATTGCATCATTTTCATGTTGATGGCTTATTTTTTGTATCGTTTCCTGTCTATCCCGTGTTAAATCGAACCTGGGTAATCTCACTAAAGTTTACTCAGGAAAACTCATACACATACCTGTAAGTAGTATGTAGCTTTACTTTCCTCTGTTCTGCGTGAGTGAATATTAACGTCGCACTGTTCAGACGAGGGCTTTTGGAGACGAACCTCGTAATTTTGAACCATGGTCAAGTGACGAGGACGATGCCAGAGCTGGCATCCCCTCTCCTAACTACCACACCACACCAACGGGAGGACTTTTGAGCTCTCAACAGATTTGACGTGCATTGCACCCCTACACGGCGGGTCTTCAGTGGTACTGGGCTCGAACTCATGACATACCAGCCACTAGTCTGTTACCTTGTCCACTAGGCTAACACGACAACTTCCTATATTCTGCAGATCATGATAAAGGGCTGATGTTAAAATAGCTTTGTATATTTAAAATACTAATATATTTTTACTTGATAAAGTCCAATCAAAATAGGACCCTCGGTGTTTTTTTGTTGTTGTTGTTGTTGCACCAAGGCGTTTGGTTACCTAGCTACGCCCCTGTTATATAACTCTATATTAAATAAAAAATATCAATAGTGTATTTCCAATCTGAACAGTCTGGAGAGTAAAATGTCAAATCAGGTGTCATCCTCCTGAATTCATCGTGATTTAAAATTACGAAGTTCGTCACCTCTATACCCCTCACGTTGTTTCGAAGTGCGATATTAACAAAACAAAAGAGAGAGAGACCAGCCAACGAAATTCAATCAGAAATTAACGAAAAATCTATTTGTTAACTTTTTTTATAATATTAGCTTCTGTTCACATCTATATTTTTTATTGCAGAGAGCGTAATTACTGTTGGATATTGATTAGATTTGCTTTAAAACGTTTCTAGCCTTCTGTAATAATTTTTAAAAATATTTTTCAAAAATTGATTTTTATAATGTATAAAGGTACTTTCCCTCCTTACGTGTTTTTAAAAAATTTATATTTTTTGGGGGGAAGGGGAAATAAAATTTTTAAAAACAATGAGTTTAATTAATGATTTTAAAACATTCATTTTTTAAGAAAGCAACTTAAAAAAGAACCAGCAAAAAAGTAAACGAAAAAATTCATATTTTTTCAATGTAAAATATATATATGTACTACTTCTAAGGTCATTTTGCTTTTTGACCTTTTATCTCGCTATAATCTCACATGAAGTTTTTTCACACACCGTCGAATAGTTATAAAAATAGACTTCTAATAGAAGCATGACTTCGATATAATTTCTTTTAGATGTATATTTTACATACAATAATATTTTCATTAAATTTCTCACAAATAAATTGCGTGGAAAAACTTAATAAAAGTGTAATAATGATAATATTTGATGTACAGCATAGAGAGATGCATAATAGCAATTATTTTTCAGTATTGATTAAAATGTCTATTTTTATGTTATTAATACTTTACAAAAATTCAAAAATAAAAATTATTAATCCGTTTACATTAAAAATATTTTGCGTTGTAATATAATTAAAATATTCGTTCTAATCAAGATATAGAGTTAAAAATATCTAGCCAAAAAGAATAAATCAGGGGAAAAGAAATGAGAAGACTGGTTCCCACGTTTTTTTAACAAGCTAATTAAGGCGCGTTTGTGTTCGAGTGTCGGTGTCGTAAAATAGCCCCCTCCCCCCATGTGAATCATGAGATGAGTGAGAAGTTTCAAAGGAGTGGTCCCAGGGCCGATCCTAGGGTGTCGGCCGCCTGCGTGCGAAGATCAAATGTGCCGCCCCTCGAGAGAATTTTTCAGATTTTGACTAACACTTATATTTAATATTTATTTATATAATTACTTATATAATACTTACATATTAGTTACTTGTTATAGTATTTAAATAACTAATTATTTATTGCAATACTTATATATTTAATTACTTTTTATAATATTAAGACATTTAATTACTTATTAAAAGGCTTATATTTTTAATTACTTATTAAAATGTTTATATATATAATCACTTATTACAATACTTTTTTATTTAATTTCTTACTTAATACTTATGCATTGTGGTTATAAACTCGTCTACCCGTATAAGAGTAAAAAGTAAAACATTAATATATAGAAATGCAAACATAAAATTTGAAGTGCAAATTTTTTTTTGTCAACTATTAGGTTATGGTAGCTGCAAAATACTTTTAACAGAATAATAAACAAGCAAAAATATTACTTTTGAAATAAATGTAGACATTTTATAATTATAAAAGCAAAACAGTATTTATTCAGAAGATGTAATCTAATAAAAAAGTACTCAAGAGAGAATAGATTTCTTGAAACGAAAAGTGTATTAATCAGTCATTCTACAAAGCCTACTTAATAATAAACTATCAAATAATTTTTGTGGCATTCTGAGAAGCAAATCTGTCAAAATATTTTTGGTGTGAAATCAATTTTTTCAAAGATATTGGATTCAATAGAGAATGTGTCCAAATCTGGAAATCTGTTTAGAGTCAGATTCCTAAAAATTCCTAGAAAGAATTCTAAACTATATACCTTACTATTTCAGTAGTGCTCACACACCAAATTACAAACTTTATTTGTTCTGTGAGACTAATATCTGGTGTAGATCAAGAATTATAGTGTAATATTTGGCTTTTAGCACAATGTCTCTTATCTCATTACGAGTAGATAAAGCTAAAATATTAATTATTTCATTTTGAAAATACTGCCCTAAGTAGTGTGGAATACATTTTTATTTTTGCGTTTAATCACATTATTAAGGTGTTCTAAAATAACCGAATCAAATTTGTCCATTATCTAATGGCCTTTAAAAATTACCATTATCTCAACTTCCTACAAGTAACTCTGAATGACAAATTTTGACTGGCTAAAAATTGTACTTCAACTATCATTCTTTCAATGATGACGCGCAATATCTCTTTTTCTCTGGATTGTATACATCTTGTTGTTCCGCGTCAATAGTACAGTTTTTTTAGTTTAGTATTTAATTCGCTCCATGATCTGATACAATTTTAGAGTATTTTCATCATTATTATATAAATAATAATGAAAAAAGCTCATTTCTCAGTCCAATAAAATTCTGTCTTTTAGCTTCCTCAAAAAATGTCACGTCGGGATATTTTCGATAACATTTAAATATTAACACATGTGTGTGCAATCTTATTTGAAAATATATTTATAATAATTTTACTAAGTTTATCTCTCTTAAGCTTAAAAAGAAAGAAAACATTGAAACAACTCAATTAATACTGACCTAACTCACAAACTTTAAATATTCGAAAATAATTTTTAAGAACTGCCTGTTCAATACTTCGATCAGCAATAGCACATTTACTAATAAGAATATATTTATAATTACAAAATAATATTGCTAAATTTCTCTTGGTGTATAAAGAGAGAGAGAGAGAAATAACCCATCTATAAATACGTGCTATATTGACATAGCATAATGATTCAGAAAAATTATTCATAACCGATGATTCAAAAAAAAAAAATTAAAATTTACAATAAACAAGACAAATTGCATTTTTTAATACTGGGAGCAGTAATGCACGTCTCGTTCTAGTAGTGGAAGCTGTCATATGAAAAACAATTTAGCGTCAATTAATATTATTTCGATTAAAAATCCAAAAGTGAAATTGTACAAACCATATACTCTTACCTACAGCTGTGGATACGTAAAAACAAAAAGATTTCATTGACACTAAAATAAGCTAGTTTTCTTTTAACGGAGTAATATTTTCAGGTAAAATCTTTATTCACTTCTTATGTGAATTTATTTATTACATAATGTATACACACACACACACACACACACACACACACACACATATATATATATATATATATATATATATATTATATAACAAAAGAGCTTTTTTTTAAAACTAAATATATTACTTTATGGTTCGCTTTTGCATGAAGTCAAATACAATAAAGTATTCCGTAATACTTTATATTAATAGGGTAAAAATATAATAGTACCTTCCAATAAGGAACCTTGTGTTTGATACAATATGTCCTAGAACCAGAAATTTAAACCCACCAGACTAGACACTGGGTATTTAGTCCTTTAATGCTAAACAAGTTAGTTTAATTAGAAATTCAAGTCGTAATAATTTTAAATAAATGATATACAAATAAATACCTTAATAACAGGTTTTTTAAATTTCAAGTTCTTGAAAAATGAAAATTCTTAATAGAAAAAGTTAAATTACTGTATAAATGTTTTAAATGAGTAATAAAATCTTGTATTTATAGAATTTTATTTAAAATATTCCGTTGTATGAATCTTTTTAAAACCCAGTGCATTGTGTCAGAATAAGCCATCATTTTTATTTTTTATGCAAACCCATAGAAAATGTGACCGCAAGAGGTGCAATCACTTTATTACATATTCTGTTTTGTCTTTAAATTGAAGCGTAGAACAAACAATGTTGTAATTTTTTATTTCTCTGTTCCTTTCCTCTGTTAAATTACATTGGTTTATTAGGACAACACTATATTTAATTTATTTAAAGATAAACACAAACTTGTCTTCGAAATCTTGAAATTTTACAAAGAAAGAATAAGAAATTTTTTTAGTATCACTTAAATAGAATGTTCCTTAATAAGAGGAAAATACATATTGAAAGAGACCGGTAGCAACATTAATTGCGCCTTATTCGAAGGTGTACTTTACAGGAGTTACTTCTGTATTTGTATATTACTTCAAGTCTTAAAAATTAATAAATAATTCGAAATTAAAAACATAATTACCTGTTGCTATTTCAAACGAGATAATTTTAAAAGATTGAGTTGAGACAATTTCAACAAGCCAATTTCTTTAAAAGAGAGTTTGTTGATGGTAGAGATCAGAAGAGAGTTTGTTTCAACTTCAGGTAACTCTCTACTCAAGAGTGAAAAATAAAACATCTCCTGAGGTTCGCTATCTTCCAAAATATTTTATTACCTCTGTCCCCCTTCGGTTAGCTGACACCGGACATGCTATGGGTGTCCGGAATGTCCATTGTGACCCCAGTCCGAGATGGGGAGAAAGTTACAGAAGATGGTATAAATATATCAATTTTCATGATTTAACATATACTGCGGACTCGAACCTCGAAGGTTTAACAAAAAAGAAAATTGGCATTTAAAGTACATAGTAGAAAATCAGAAACATTAAATAAAAAAAATACCAGAATCTCAATACTAAACACAAACATATAACTGGAAATAGCAAAAAAGATAAATCAGATACATATTTAACTATGAATTATGTCAGTAAGACAGTCAAATATTTAACTGTACATTTAAATATGTGTTTTTTATCCCAAAAGATATTTATAAATTTTAAAGGTAAATAATAACTCTTTTCAGCAGACATAATTTTTAATTGTATGTAAAAGCAGAATCTAGAAGAACAGCAGTTTGCCAAATGCTAGTCTAAGCAAAATAATCTGTTTTGTGCAAAATTGTCACCCTAAACGTAGTAATTAGGTTTTTCCACTAACGGAAATACATCAAAATTTCAAAAAATCTAAAAACAAGTTGCTTTTAAATCTTATATAAAATAAGGGGAATACCGTTTTTTATTTCATCCATTTCCGATTCAGCATCGACTCAAACATTTTTAGATTTTTAAACGTATGTAATTACATTAAAAATTAAAAATGCATGCCATGTAATTATTAATAAAACTGAAAACGGTTTAAAGTAATAAAAAGTGTTTAAATATATTTTCATCCATACTCCTTGCAAACTTAGTATAATTTTGTGAGACAAACATACATTTTAAAATCTACCTCTGATCTCCTACGAAATCTCCCAAATATTTTGATAAATAATTTTCAAATGCAGATACTAACGAAACATGTAGAAAGAAATATTTCGAAGGAATAAATAAATGTTCTAATGAAATAAATTATTAGAAATTCGAATACAAAGAATTTACTTAATTTATAATAAATAAATATGTCACACTATCTTTATTTTGCAGATGCTATTACTATCTTGATTTTTTATTTTCAACTTTATCATATACACAGAGACAAAAATTCTTTACCCAAATTAAAAGTTTAAATTTTTTTAATGAAATTAATCTCTTTTTGGACTAAAGGCAAAAATTGATAACGACATAGGAGAAAAAAACATTACAATTAAAAATTTCGAAAAAAAAAACCTGTTTAATATTAATGGTCCTTTACTTACTCACTTGCGTCTAAATTTTAATCAGTTGAAGCTAAATCAATTATTTCTTTAATGATGCTACTAAGACAGTGCTTTTACAACTTTTAATGCTTGCGACCCAATTTTCAATCATAATTTTCATCGCGCCCCTTTCACACAATAAAATTGTATTGAGTGCAATAAAAATGCTCTTTGACGTTAAAGCTACAATACGCGATTTTAATCATAAACTGTACAAACTATCAAGATAAATATTAAATTCTGTATATGACAAGCCTAAATGAATCACTGGTAATTTTTAAACTTGTTCTTAATTTAGAAGTGTGAATGGTATCTGACTACCCTAAAATTGTGAATTTCTTAAAATTGACAATTTTTTTATGATTTTATTTTATAGGTCATCTTTTTAGCTTTATAAAAATACCAAATTTATTATTTTCTGTTCACTAGAACAAAAACTATAAGTGTTTTAGTAAGAGAAGATGCCATTACATTGAGCAAGATATGTCATACTTTAAAACGCGTTTTACTCGAAATGTGTTTTTTTAAATGCTCAAACGGAGCCAGCGATTGCTCAAAAAATTTTGAAAAAAATTAACTGAAATGTTTTGTGTATGTTCTATTTTATAGTAGAAGTGTTTTAACCTTCTGATTTATTAATCACCGTTTTATTACAAAATTTACAGTCCCTTAAGTGTTATATATCACTGCTTTTTTTAAGAAATTTCATATAACAAAAAAATAAAGTGCTATTTTTTGTAAAACATATAATACCTCTCATCCTGAGGTCACTTCGAAAATGAATAAGATAGCAATACATCAGAATTGAAAAACTGAATATTTGTTTATAAACTTTTGGTACAGAATTGAAGCAAGCACTGAACATTCGGAACAGTAACGGGAAATTTGGGATAATGTACAATCAAATTCAAAGGAAATTATTAAAGGAATTAAACACGAGAAAGAAAAAATGTATTAATCCTTCTTTTTAACAACCCCCAAATTAAAAAAAAAAAAAAGGAGGAAGAAAAACTTATACATTTTTCTTCATTAAAGTAAAATTTTCAGGAAAAATCAATCTCATTTTTTAAAACAAATATTTAATTTGTATATCTCAATACATCAAATTTTTATTTCAAGAAATTATAATTCAATGAAAGAAAACAGCCACTGTCATGTAATAATAATAATATATTCTTATTATTAGAAATCTTATTTTTTTAAAAAAAGAATTCTGTAAGAAAAAAAAATTTTTTTTTCAAAACCTATATCAAAACCTTGTTTTTACTGGAATATGTGTTCCAGGCAAAATATACATTAAGGTATTTTGAAAATTTATCATTATTTTCCTGCCATTAATAATTAATTTTGAAGTACTGAAAACTTATTTTAAAATTATCTCTACTCAATATAGCTAAAAAAAAAAAATAATAATAATAATACTGTTTCATGAAATTTACTTAAAAATTTTTTTTAATAAAAAGTACATCAATACTACTGATGATCGAAATGATTATAATACTATACTTTTTAATAATTTTTTAAAAATGTTTTCAGTTTTATACTACAGAATTTTAAGTTTAATCACACGTTTTAAGCATAGTTGAAATATGAATCTTATTGTGAACAATGGTTATAATGAATTTTCAGCAAAGTAAGAGCAGAACTGAAAAATAAATTATACCCTTTATATATTAGCTAAATCACAATATAAACATAATTTTGGACTGTTTTTTAACTGAAAAATTATATGGAATTCAAGTCAATTTTTGTTTAGCATAAGCTGAAAATAATTTTAATTCTAAACAGTATTTAAAAGGCAATGCATCTAATTCCTACCATTTTATAACAGTCAATATGATATAGATAAATATAAAACACAATTTTCTTTCTTTATGAATAATATATATATATAATTATTATTTTATATATCAATATTTTTCTAGTTATGTTTCTTAGAATCTGTTTTCTATCATTTAGCTTTGTGGGTAGTATAATTTTGTCTTATTATTTTTTTCATTTTATTATACTATATATATATATATATAAGAATATTGCTCTAAATGAAAATATGATTTAATTTCAGCTGCAAAAGTTAAAAGGATTTTGTAACAATAATCCTCAAGTTTCTGTTTAGAAAAAATTTGCTAAACCTGATTCAAATGTTATAAGGATTAATAAAAATTACTAAAAATTGCAAATAATCAAAAATATATCAATAAACTAAAATATTTTACTCTTCTATTTTAAGTCTACAATATAGTTACAGTTCTACATTTTTTTTTCCAGTTTCACTTAATATTTTTAAAAATTTAATCGTAATTCTTATTTTATAAACATACCATATTTCTAATGTGTGTGAACTTGTATACAACAAATAAACAATGAAAACCTATTTATATCTTAAAATTCAAACAAAAATTGAAAAAACATTGAAATTGTTCAGTAGTAAAGTTATAAACAATAAACGCACAATATTTATAATACGATAGATGCACACATACTCAACACAGCATATCCAAAAAATACAATACATTGCACTTTTTTTTCTAATTACGTTGAAAGTAGCCAATAATTCATAGAGAGCCAAATATAGCAACCCCAAAACAGAGGAATTTGAATTCCAAGGCTGTAAAAAGTAGGAATAAGTGCTGCCAACGAAATTGCGCATTACACGTCCGGCCTTGTTTGTTCCTTTTATCTATCAGACTTCGGCTAAACTAGATGTGCAAGCAGAACAAAGCCATTGTTGGATATAAAGCTTCTTAATCAAACACTTCTGATTTCCGTAAATTGAATAATCGTGATTAAATTAAATCAAACATAAGCAACGCTTCAGTGCAGCTCATGCATTTTTCTCTTGCACTCCAAAAATAAAAAAAAAGGTAACGTAAATTATACATTTCAGTTAAATTGTTCAGGAAAGTTAACCTAATCTCAGTTCAAAAGAAAAAGAACAGAAATTTGAAATGATAACGATAAAAAACGAAATTTGAAACACGATAAATTGCCAAAACTAAGAAATTTCAGACTTTTCGAAATGTGCCAAGATTGCCAAATGCAGTGAATTACATTCAAATGTGCAAATCAGTGGTATAGCGTGGGAGGTGCACAAGGGGGGGGGGGTAAAACCTCGGGTAGCAGGGAGCTGCTGAGCTTACCTGTCTGCAGGATCGAACCCACGATAATCAGACCAGAAAACAGTTACATAGCGAAATAATGGAGGAAATAAACAATCCCGTTCTAGGAATTCCACTTCAATCAAAAGGGAGAACTCTAAACAACGACGAGATGACGGAGCAAGTAAAGGCCTTTTTTTGTAGGTAGATAAATTTTCTTACCCCCTCACGTAAACGCTTTAAAAAGGATGGATGTCAGAACTCTCTCCCCTCCTCCTCAGCAGCAGGGTGTGCATCCCCCAGATATTTATTTTTTTTGTAATCTCCAAGTTCGCAAGCAGGTATATAGTATAACGTCCTTATAAATAACTTCAACAAGATGAAAACATTTTTTCTCACTCCAATCGTCCAATATCTTCCATTTTCAATGACAGTCTTCAGACATGACCCCTCCGTTTCACGACCAAACACAATATGGCGTTTTTAAGCTTTTCGAGTTAGAGGAAATTTTAGGAATAAAGCTCACCAAAAAAATTACGGGTCATGTTAAAAAAAGACGAGTATTCGATGATATTCGGCAGTACACCAGGGCCATTTTTCCGCTTTGGCACGCAAAGTACATACCTACCGCCCAAAAGACTTAGGGGCGCGAAAAATTGGAGGGTGAAAAAAGAGAAAAAAATTAAAATTACAGCGAACGTACAACAACCTAGCGAATCCTGAGAGAAGCATTTCTGCCTTTAAAAGAGTAAAAACTTAAATGAGATCTACTGTAGAAAAAGAAAGGCTTAAAAATAGGATGCTTCTATGCGCTCAAAATAATGTTACAGTGGAAATTGCTGACAATGATGTCATTAATGATTTTGCAGTGAGCAAAGCTCGAAGAAAACCTTTGTTGTACAAGTACAATAACAGTGCCTCAACAAAGAATTAGGATGTCTAAAATTACAGATAGTAAAGCAATAAACGATGAAAAAGATGATAATTAATAAATTGAAAGCAGTTCATACAGTAACGTGTATACTGTTATTACAAACTACATACTTACGAATTTACTGAAGTAATTTCAAAAAGGAAGGAGGGGGGCGGGTCCGTGATGCCATCAGGTAAGAAATAAACAAGAGTGGACAAACCATGCCATTATTCTGTTCTTCCAGCTGCCAGTTCAGGACATGGCGGGTCCACAGGTGGTTGATAATGGAAAGACTCTCCAAAGACAAAAAGAAATAAAGGATTCCACAATCCAAACTGGTAAGATAATAACTGAAGGAAGGGGAGGGTGCTCTAGAAATAGAGAGGTGGGCCGTAACAATTTGAAGTTCCTAGGGCACCAAGTAGCTTAAAAATGGCCGTGCAGTACACCGGATATTGCACACAAAGATCAAACAAGTCAAATATTACTACATTTGATTGAGAAACGGGAAGTGTGAGGATTGAAATCTTTCATAAATTCTTTGAAACGAAAAACAAAACAGCCGAAGGTATTAGTGAGAGGATAAGTATTAGGGAAGTATAAGTAAGCTCGAAGTTGATTTCGGCATACATGAACTGCAGAACATGCTGCCACAATGTCCAGAAGACAGATAGTTGTGCAACAACTAGTAAAATATATCAAACTTGGAATTAATTTGAAAGAGGGGTGCTACGCACCAAGCAGCGCTTGTTGTCAAATGATATGAAATCCAAAATGGAGGCCTAACGGTAACAAATCGTCAGACAGTCAAAGTAAATGTAAAGAACTGTTTTGAAATATATAGAAATATATTTCAAATAAAGAATATAGGAATAGATTGAAAATAACCAATATCAATCAATAATGAATATCAATATAATATAATATAAATAGTATTAACTCTCATTTTTATTTTTTGTAATATATATAATAATCGTATAATTTAATAGTGATTATTATACATTATAATTCATAGAAAATGTGACATGATAGTAATTATTATATATAAAAATAATCATATAATTTAACATTAACTGTAAAAAAGAAGAATCATAATGTAATATAATAATAATTATATAAAAGAAAACTCATACAGCATAATAGTTATAAATAAATAACATAATATAAAAAATTACAAAGAAATATAATAAAATATAATTATTATATATAAAGAATATAACAATTATATATATATATCTTACATATATAATATAATAATTGTATATTTTATATTATATTATTAATAAAATAATTACAATGAACTAAAATTAAAAATGAATATCAATTAAAAATGCCAAAAATTTGCAATATTCCAAAAACTGCAAGTTCCCTCAATGAATTTCATCGAACAAGGAACGTTCAAAAAAGCTTTAAAAAGTAAAATAAAGTGAAAATATACGATTTACAGCAATAATTAAAAGCACAGCACTAATTTTTTTTAAAAAAACATCCTGGTATTCACCAATGATATTAGAGCTATTCATGTTTGAAAATAGTACAAAATACAACAAAAGATTGAAAAAGTAGCTTTAAGAACAAATGCAATGGAAATGATTTAATTTTTAAAGAAATGAAAGTAAAATCGTCTGAAATTAATAGGGTTACCGCAGGAAAAAAACAATAAAAATTAAGTCTAATATATGTTTTTCTCATGGCAACCACATTGCCAGAAGATAAAAATATCAAGGTAACCATATTGTAATGTTATCACCTATTTTGGCGAACATAAATAACTACTTGGCGTATGGCACCCCTATATCACCCTTAATGTCGAATATATCTGCCCTGTTCAAACCACTCATTGAAGCTGGCGCGGCTTCGGTGGAGACAGAGAGAAAGAATTAAATTGAGTGACTTTCTACAATATACTGGAATGTTTTTTTCTTCTATTTCAATGGGGCTGCGTATTGGTATTTTAAACCTTTGCAGACCTAGTATATTCCCCAGGAGCTGGTATCACTTTTTAGCGCTGCACCATATAGGCGATACCAATTACAGCAAGCAATTTTGACGCCCAGTTTTCTCCACAGAGGGAGGCAACTGAGATCCTGGAGATGCGAACCAGTACTAGGAATTAATTTTGCCAAGAGCATCCAAGCCAAACAGACACTCTAGGGATCTTTTATATGCCGCATAATCACACGACATAGCCACTGTCGATTTTCTGCATCATGAAAATCCACCGACTTGGGCCGGGGTCAAACCCGTAAACTTGGGTGCAGAAGGCCAGCGACAAACCAACCATGCCTTAATTTTCTATATCCACACACCAATAGGAGATTCTGATTGCTGCCACAGGTAAGAATTTAGAAATGGTTTAGGAAACACGTTGGAGATCAAGAGGCGATGCAGTAACCATGACATGGAATCATTACAACGAAATTTTGACAACACTAGAGAGAATAACAGAAATATGTAGACATCTTGAACTCTAGAATGGACCAAGAAGTTTGTTAAATACGATTCAATAATTTTCGTTTCTATGTTGATTCTCTGGCAACTGCTTTCACGCAGGGCTTAAAGCCTAGGGCCTGAGCCACATTGGGGGCCTCGACTCGTTCTCGACGCAGCCTTAATAAGACTGTGAAGGATCTATACGCGACTCTACTAATTACTTGGGGATTCTTCTGGGGAAAAATATTTTACTTCAACCAACTTTCGCCGAGTAAGAAAACGTGATTACGCAAATAAAGTATATTATATAAATTCTGTATTCGCGAATTTGAAGGGCTGGAAAGTAGTGACAAAGAGTTGGTAAGTTGAAGAGTGAAGGATCGTGGAATTATTAAGAGCATTTGAAGTCTATCCATAAAAAGGATTACAGAGAGTGGATCAATCGACAGTGATTAAATTCAGATAAGGATCTCTTGCAAAGATTCAAGTGTAGAATCAGCTTCTCAAAAGTACAGGTATCGTGATCCTTGTTTAATTAGAAGTTAGCTTATTAGTGTGCGACGTAGTTTATATCGAGCGTGTTTAAGCTATCGTGGTATCAGTTGAGGGTCCGTATTATTGTCCCCATGCTTTTGAATCTCACCTCCGCGCTCTATCTGATCAGTTATCTTAATTAGATTATTGTGTCTGATTGATATTTTGGTGTCAATAAATTAAGTAGAGTGAAACACTTGTCTAGTGATTATTCAGTTTCTACCACACACCTAGCCGGGTCTGCGAGTAGACAAGGGGTTCCAGATTGAAGCAGGAACCGTCCGGCATTACAAGATAATGATTCGAATAATTTCGGAGGTCAAATGTTTTTTCCAGTTGTATTCTCCGAAAAACTGGGAATTTCGGATGATATGTCAACTGGCTACAGCGTGATGACCATCGTCCATGTATAGGCCGAAGCTTTAAGTTACGCTAAAAAAGTGTTAATAAAAATCTTAGCATTTTAAATGAACCCTGAAAACGAATTTGGAGGAACATCTTTCGTGAAGGAAACAGATACCGACTTATCGCATGAAAGTGATTTAGAATGAAAAATATTGTCTTTGTCAGATGCGAAGAACAGCTGAAATTCGAAAAAGGTTCTAACAGCAATCGAAAAATATACCTCTTGCAAATTACAACAATATTAGACAATCAATAACGAGGAATGCAGACTCGAACAAGCTTCACAAGGTTTTGATACGGTAGTGCTTACGTTCTGAGGACGTTCGTCTCAAGCTTTCGTAGCTACCCCTGCCGTAAGAAACATTGATTCCAACCTACTGGGTATATTACAGTTTATTTTTGAATTCAAACTTAAAAGAGGGTTACCTAAAATACGAGTAGTAATGATGAGGATACTCCTCGCAGCTGTTATAAATAATGTCAGTTGTGAAAGAAACTTCTCTACATTGAGAAACTGATTAAAAATTATTAAAGATCTACAATGTTCACGTTGAGCTATTTCGGCAATTGTGAACAAAAATTAACATTGTCGAATATTAATTTAAATGACAATTTGCGCTGCAAACACACATAAATTAAAAAGTTTTAACTTAAAACATTTTATTTTGAATCCATTTGAAATAATGACAGTATAAAAAAAAATTTTTTTTTTACTCAGTTACGAAAATAGAGGGAAGGGATTATAGGAAGGGAAATTTAAATTTAGCACCGGGTGTCCGAAATTCAAAGTATGCCATAACGTTAGATAACGCATTCCAGAAAATAGCGCCTACTGATATAGTTAGTTCCTTCTACAGAATGGAGGATGAATTGTTCCGCTGAAACGACAAATGCTTGTGATGACGTAATAGGGATAACCAACCGGCTTGAATTCGAAAGCAAGTGTTAGAACAGGTTTGTTCGTTTTCGCCAAGTCTCTACTTGGTGGTGGGTGGTTTGCTGCTATCATCATCTATATTTTTTGGTAAAGATAGTTATATTCCGTTTCAAAAGTCCTGTAAAAACTTTGACAGTCGTTTGATCCATCATTCAAAATAAACCTCTTTCTACTTCTTTCTTTTCATGGACATTTCTTGAATAAAAGTAGGTAATTCAATTTCATTATTAAACATTTTGTGGTCTTAACAAAATTAAGTGCTTAAAAATGGGCCAAAACAAGTATTATTGATGCCCCCCTCCTACTAAAAACAAATATTGTCTAGTGTTTTTGTTCCACTGCAAACAAATAATTTTTTGTATCATTTACCAAAAATTTTATCACAAAATTAACACACACAAAAAAAAAAAAAAAAAAAAGACGGCCAAAATTACATTTACATTGTGTAAACGAAAGGAAAACTGCTATGATGCAGAACTCATCACCAATGTAAATATGAACTTAAGCAACCATTTAAATTTGAATTTCAAATTAATGTGACATGTAATATATTCAGTAAAGTTAAAAAACAAGGTTGCAAGATTTCTTCACAGTGAGGATAAATTTTAAGCTAAGAAAGAAAAAAAAAACTGTACAAAATAAGCCACAAAGATCCATTCGATTCAACATCAGTCAAACAATTTAATGCCTGAAATTTGATTACCTTGACAGCAAGCATCAGAGAAGAAGCCTTCATTTACAGAGGCGGTGAGTACCGATTTCTACGCCACTAACAATCACAACAGACATCCTCCTTTCAAGAACAGAAAGGCGTAAGGTTATGACGAGATAACTGAGAAGAAAATATGTTTCTCTAAAGCAACGCAAGCTACAAAATTACATTGTGCCATCTATAGTTAGAACTGAAAAAAAAGTCTCTCAAAAATCTGATATCCAGTTTGAGAACATCCTGAGCAGAGACAACAAAATGAACACTTAGAGTTCTTAACATAAGATAACATTGTTTTGAAAACTAAAGCATTTGTTTCTTTTTCAGAACAAGTTGTTCGCTTAAGTGTAGAAAAGCTTCAGGACATATGGGCCATAGTATATAAAAACATCATTAATAAATATTACATATTTATCACTTGGTATTAATATATTTACAATTGTTCTACATATCACGATAACTTCTGTTATCACAATCAGTGTTTTCAAGAAAACCAATGGCTTTATCAAAAAACTTTCAAACCAACCATTAAGCTAAAACTGAACAGTTGCTTGAAGAGTAGTTGCCATTTCCTGCAGGTAGACACCTAAATATCAGTAAAAATTTGTTGCCAAATCAGGGGTCAACAAGGATCCAACATTTAGAAATGTTTGCGTGTGGTCTAATTTTAAAGACTTAATATTTTACAAATCCTGAAAAGCAAACTACACTCATGGACAAAAAAAATTAGCGTACAAAGAAATAATTGCGGGATAGTAACGAAACTTGGCATGAAGGTACATGTCGGGGAGATATGCAAATGATTAGAAATGCAGCGCGATTGCGCATCACTTTCAGCTGGCAGAGGGTGTTTAACGTCGTTCTCCGTGGAGTATCAAACAGGTAACCAAAGCGTGTTTGAGCGTGCTGGATCATTTACAAAGGAAGAGCTGAGGTAGACATGCTATTACGCCGTCTTCGAAGACAATATGAGCAGCTGTCGCAGTTTGAGAGGGGGAGAATCATCGCATGATGGAAGTTGGGTGGTCAGCTAGGCAAGTAGCTCGTCAATTAGGCCGCTCTGAATGTGTTGGGACCAGTGGATCCGAGAGATGTCATTTACACGTAGATCAGGCTCAGGACGCCCTTAGCAGACCAGTCGTCGAGAAGACCGCCTCATCGTACGTAATGCACTTTTACAGCCGACTGCTTCATCGGCCGCCATCCGGGCATAGGTAGCACCTTCACTAGGGGCACCTGTGTCTTCTCGAACCATACGAAGACGCCTGGCTGAAGGACATTTCGGATCGCGGCACCCATTACATGCACTGCCTTTGACGCCTCCGTTTGGAGTGGTGCGGTGCACGAGGAAACTGGACTGCAGGAGAATGGAACCAGGTTGTCTTTAGCGTTGAATCCAGATTCAATTTGAGCAGTGAAGACAGTAGTGTTCGTGAGTGGAGACCCCATGGTGAACGCCTCAATCCTGCCTTTGCTTTACAACGACACACCGCTCCCACAGCTGGTGTGATTGTATGGGGTGCCATTGCCTAGAATACACAGTCACCCTTAATATTGATCCGTGGCACCATGATTGCCCAGCGTTATGTCCATGACATCCTGCAACATGTGTTCCCACTCACGCAACGGCTCCCAGGAGCCATTTTTCAGCAAGACAATGCTCGGCCTCACACAGCAAGGGTGTCACAAGACTGTCTCCGCACTGTTACTACCCTTCCTTTGCCTGCCCAATCCCCAGAGTTGTCTCCAATCGAGCATATCTGTGATCATTTGGGATGGCGAGTCGGGCATCCCACGAGTTTGAACGAACTAGAGGCAAGGTTACAGCAAATATGGAACGAAATGTATCAAGACATCATACAAAACTTGTATGC
This sequence comes from Trichonephila clavata, assembly GCA_019973975.1. NCBI lineage: Eukaryota > Metazoa > Arthropoda > Arachnida > Araneae > Nephilidae > Trichonephila > Trichonephila clavata. Next base: position 10,682 of record BMAO01028203.1, on the reverse strand, counting down.
CTCAATGCACAATCGTATCGCATCGTGCTAGAGAGGGTTCAACAGGGTATTAAATCCTCCGTTCTTTTGCCTTTTTCTCTGAAATAAATGAGTGGTGTGGTAGTTAGGAGAGGGGGTGCCAGCTCAGGTGTCGTCCGCGTCACTTGTCCATGGTTCAAAATTACGCGGACCGTCGCCAAAAGCCCTCGTGCTGCTAATCAGTGCGACGTTAATATTCTCTCTCACTCACTCACTGAAATAAATGAACCTTTTTCTTAGATTTTCTAATCATTTACTTTTATCAAAGTAGTCTTTTAATATGTAAAATTTCGTTTCATATTGACGACTCCTACTTGGTGCGCTAATTTTTTTGTCCATGAGTGTATGTAATAGTGCTTAATATATTTAATAATTTTTTTTGTTCAGGTTTTTTTCTGGAGAATATAAACTAATGGATGCACAAGTAGAAATTTGGCTTTTTTTAGTCAAATTCATATTTATTGAAAAGATACTTCACAAAGATTAATAATAAAAATATTCGCCATTAATATCTATGGTAATACTTTAGAAGTGTCTTGGGATATAAATGAAAGAATATTTTCGAAAAACATCTCAGGAGATCGATGGTATGCTTTGGAAATCCAAAATGTACATTTCAATCAATTCCAATGTACTCATATTTACAATACATGGCATCACAATTGGCTTTTGGGAAGCTAGAAGTCTAGGATTTTGTTAAAAAGATAGAGCGGAAAAAATATTAATATGGCGTATACCTAATACAATAGACATCTTATTGAGGTGGTTGGCCTACTTGGTCACATATAAAATGTCAATGTTTATTGAAATTTATAACTTTCACAGGAGATAAATGGGAAATGTTATACATATATGCAAATTTTAAAATTCTTTACGCTTTTCACAATAAAGTTAATTACATAACATTAGTAGGAAAATAACTTTGAGATCTAAATAAGAATTGCTGATAAAATTGTCTCTAAAAAATGTTTCGTGCCCTAACTCTCAAAAGTTCAATCTAAATTTGGCACAAATACTCTCTCTGCCTTTACATCCTTTTTCAAGTAACACTTAGTTCAATTTGATACATTAAGAACTTCGAGTGACAAAATGACATTTAAAATCGACCTTGAGCCAGACCTACTAAGAAGAGATGGAATCAGTGGCATAACATACACATGTAAGCATGGGGGGCAGGTTCTAGGGGCCCAAAGTCTGACTGACACCAAGTACAAATTTAACCAATTAATAAAATATCAAAGGCAAAACCTGACTTTGCAAGGGGTGCCCTAATATTCTCCATTACACCACTGGAAGGAATCCATCAAAAACGAAAATGAATTTTTTTGTATATTTCCTTAGTAACAGATACAGACATGTCATTACTGCATGGAATGCAAGTCCAGCTGTACAGTTAATGATTATATTGAAAGTAACCGCAATGATTGCGATATCGAAACTAAAGAATACAGAAAATATTCGGTTTTTAATGAAGTAATAAAAATATTTCATCAATTTTTTTTGAAAAAAAATGATTAACAATTGATTCATTTACAGAAAATATTAGATCTATATCAATAAATCATAAAAGATTAAAAGTTGATGGAATCTAAAATAATATTTACTTTGAAATTTATTTAAAGACATTACGAAAGGTTTCAAGTGCTCAGCTTCAGTACCAAAAAAAATTATTTTTAACCTTTCTTTTTTCATTTCTGAACTTTTTATTATAGTAATTTGATGAAAACCCTTATAAATTGTTTAAATTAACTGTTTTATAATTTCTGAAAATTGAAGATATTTAAGAAAAACTCTCACTAATAACTTAGGGACTGTACAAAAACTTTGCACATACGTCGAAGGCTCAGAAATAATTTTAATACGAAATAACGATTAAACGAATTTTTACCAATACATTGCGACACCTTTATTCAAACTCGAACGAACAACAACTACACAGAGAGAAGAAACAAAAAACAAAATACACAAAGAGGGGCGTTGTTCCATTTCTCCGTACAAGAGGGGTGAGGTGAGAAGGGATGACGCAATGGTCCGTAACATCCCGCCCCACGTTGAAATAACAAATTTCAACCATACATCAATATAGAAGTGAACTGTTACAAATTATCAATAAACACAATTTTTTACAATATACAAAGCTAAATAATTCAAAATATGCACAAATATCAAAATAACAAATACAAATACAACAAATATCAAAAATAATAAGCAAGAAAAATATACAATTATACAGAGGATATTAAATTTGTTACAGGCAGAAATGCGATGCTATTGATAGACCTTTTCAAAATTTTATCTTTTATTTTTATTTTCACTACACGTACCAGGCCATCTGAACCAGGTATGACTTCCGTGATTCTGCCTAAGCACCATTTGCACGTAGGCATATTATCTTCTTTTAATAACACTAGTGTTCCTACATTAACATTGTTTTGTTTAACTAACCATTTTGTTCTTTGCTGTAGGTTAGAAAGATAATATCGATGCCATTTGACCCAAATAATTTGTACCATTTTTGTCAACCTTTGCCACTTATCCAATCTATTTATCTCTAAATCAATCAAACTAGGCTCAGGAATAGCATTTAAAGGTCTTCCAATTAAGAAATGACCAGGTGTGGGACTTCACAGTCATCCGGGTCATTAGACAATGGACAGATAGGGCGCGAGTTTAAATTTGCCTCTACTTGATTCATGACAGTACTAAGTTCCTTAAATGTTAGCTTGGCATCTCCAACAACTCTTTTAAAATGATATTTAAAGGATTTGACTCCCGCCTCCCAGAGCCCTCCAACATTAGGTGCTCTGGGAGGAGAAAAGTTACAATTAATATTCTCTGATGCATAATATGTTGCCAACTCTTCATTTGGGTTACATACCATCTGGTACAAGCTTTTTAGCTCTCGTTGACCCCCAACAAACGTTTTAGCATTGTCTGTGAAAAGTGTTTTGCTAATTCCACGTCGAGCAAAGAACCTTTTTAACGTGGCTATAAAGGCGCCAGTCGTTTAAATCCGTAATAATTTTAAAATGAGTGGCTCGGGTAACAAAACAAACAAAAATGGTTACATATATTTTATGATAAACACCCTTTCGTTGCCCCTTATATTTAATACAGAAGGGCCCTAGAAAGTCGATCCCACAGCAATTAAAGACAAAACCCTGGTTTACACGTTCACTTGGAAGTGAACCCATCAATTGCCCGCAAAGTTTAGGTTTAATTTTGAAGCAAGTAACACATTCGTGAGTAATTTTACGAGCTAGAGATCTACCATTTAGAATCCAGAATTTCTGCCGAACAAAGGATAAAAGTGCCTGACGGCCAACATGCAAGTTTTTTATGTGATAGTACAACATAATTAATTTGGAAAATTTATGAGTATGAGGTAGAACAATTGGAATTTTACAGAAAAATGACCATATTGGAATTTATCAACCTTCCCCCAACTCTGAAAAGACCTTTTCCATCCAAGAAAATATTTAAAAATTTTAACTTGCTTGTCGTAGGAATTTCCTTACCTGCAGCCAAACATTTAATTTCTTCATAAAAACTCTCCTTTTGTACTGGTTTAATTAAAGCAGCTGTAGTTCTTTCCAGTTCTTGATTTGTGAAAACACCAGACTGTTTAGAAGCAGGATACTTACAATTGAAATAGAACCTGAAAATATAACTCACAATCCGAACAAGTTTAGTAAAACTATTTGTAATATTTAAACAATTATCAAGGAATACAGATGGACCTGCATGAGTGATGAATGAGTATACAATATTAGGGTTTTTAAGTTCTTCGAAAAAGTTGTCGTCTTTCTGCGAAACGACAGAGTCTGAGTTCAAAGTTTTGTCCCAAAAAGGAAGGACCTGTCCACCAAAGTTCGTCTTGAAGCTGCAACTTAGTTGCACCTCTTGAAATCAAATCAGCTGGGTTCTCCTTGGTTTTTACATGGTGCCGGGAAAAGGTTTCAGTCAATTCTTGAATTAAAGAAAGTCGGTTTGCCACAAAGACTTTTAGAAGGTGTGGTTGCATTTGGATCCAGTCCATAACAACTTTCGAGTCCGAAAAAAGATTAACTTCATCAAATTCTAAATCAATAATTTTAATAATCTTTGAGGTCAATTTCGACAACAATGTCGCAGCAAGCAGTTCGAGCCTAGGTATTGACAAAGTCTTGAGTGGGGCGACGCGAGTTTTGCTGCAGAGCAATCTTATCTGAGTTTCATTGGCATTCTCAGATTTTACGTATAGACATGCACCATAAGCTTGGGCTGATGCATCTGCAAATCCAATAAGTTGAACTGCAACAGAATCTTTCAGTAAAATGCACCGAGGTATTTTCAAATCCTTCAATTGATGCAGCTCGGCCACATATCTCTGGAAGTTTTCAATTTCTTGACGAGGTAAGTTTTGATCCCAGTCAATTTTTAATAGCCAAATTTTTTCAATCATCATTTTGGCCTTTATGATTATCGGTTGAAGCAGTCCTAGGGGATCGTACAATTTGGAGATAAATGACAAGACAGTTCTTTTAGTAATAGTCACTGGAACCTCTTGCAAATTCATCTGATACATGAATGTGTCCTCTCTAGGTCTCCACGACAATCCCAAGGTCTTTACTAACTCATCATTTTCATTGAAGAGGAACTCCTTGTTTTCCGTGAGCACGTCTTTCAACAATTCCAATCTACGAACAGCAGTAGACTTTGACTGCCCCAGTTCAATGTCATTGTCTTTCATGGGCATCTCGACGCAAAAACGTTCGTTAGTGTCCCTCGCCATAGTTTTCAAAAAATGTTCATCGCATTTCTTGAGTTCATCACTAACAAATTTGGTGGGTACAATTTCTTCTATTTCCCAGAATGATTTTAAAGTATCATTTAAAGTTTCAAAGTCTTTTGTGATTAAACCACAATGCAATGAGCCACTTGAGAACCTCGAGGTGTTACCACTAATTATATAGCCAAATTCAGTATTTTGTAAGATCAAATTACCATTATCTAATTTGTATTTACCATCTTTCAAAATATCAAAGAAAATATCTGCTGATAATAAGGCATCGATAGAATTACTAATATTAAAAGCGGGGTCTGCTAGATGTACATTGCTTGGAAACACAATATGTGAAATATCAAAGGAATTAACAGGTATCATATTAGTAATTTTAGGTACAACATGAAAATCCACAACACGTTTATATGATCCAGAACCATTTGAAATTACTCCTTTGATTTTTGATTTTATATTAACATTTGAACCACCCAAACCAGAGACCGACATATCAGTTTTTAATTTACGCAAATTCAAGAAATCTGCCGTGCTCGACCTCAATAGAGAAACTTGCGACCCGCTGTCTGCGAGGACGCGTAAAGGAACTTTTTCCCCAACAGAATTTTCAACATAAATTATACAAGTCGATAAAATAATATCATTTTTATGTTTCTGGGAAGCGGAAACACTCATGTTCACTCCCTAAACCTGACCTTGAACAATGTTGTTTTGAGCACTCGGAAAATTAAAAGAATTCCTATCAGTTTTATTTTGATTATTTTTATACTAGAATTTTGAAAACAAATTGGTTCGATGACGTCATCTTGGTGCCTGGTGTCTGATTAGGATGACTCAAAGTTTTGCATCTCCTGATTTTTTACATTAACAAAATGTAACAACTGTGATTGTGGTTCTTTTTGCAAAAACAAATATGCTTAGATCTACATTGTGATACCTTATGGTTTGGTTTCAAGCATTTTAAACATAAATTCAAAGATTTAACAATATTATACCTCTCTCTAACACTCATATTTTTAAATTTATCACAGTTATACAGATCATGGTTCAAAGAACAAAGCTTACATTTTTTGTCAACATTTGCATCTGTATGCAATATGAAGCTTTTGTGACGTGGAGAGTCTTTAAAATTTTGTTTATCTTTTGTTCCTGCGGATGGCAGGTTTTCTAAAAATAAACAACGTTTATTCAAAAAAGCCAAAAAATCATCCCACTTAGGAATGTCTGTACTCTCCAAGGTCATTTCGAAAAGACGCTTTGTCTCAGTATCCGAAACCTGCATAACTAATTGTATCAACAACAATTCTGAAAATGTATTATGCTCAATTTTTAGCAATTTTAATGCTCTCAAATGTTTAGTACAAGTATCAACCAAATTTCTTAACTCAACTATTGAATCACCTCTAAATTTTTCATATTTCAACATCAACAAAGCATTTATATGTTTGTTTATTATTAGTCTTTTGTTTTCAAACCTCTGCTCTAGAGCCAGAAACAACGAATCATATGTGTCATCCACAGTTTGCACATGTTTTGCAATTCCTTTTAAACACGATTGTAAATATTGCAATTTTTGTTTATCATTTAAACCACAATTTTCAATTATTTCTTTGAATTACTCTTTAAAAATAAACTATGTTTCTATGTCCCCATTAAACAGAGGAAGCGATAATTCTGGTAATCTAAAGCACGGTTTGATAACATTAGACACAGCATTTGAACCAGTTTCATTATTATTTTTACTATATTTTAAATTCAAAGATTTAAGTCTTACCTCGAGTTTCTCAATGTGTTCATTGCAGGTGTTAATTTTTCCATCGAAATTTTTAAATTCTATATCTGATAAAGTGAAAATTTCTTCTTTAACTGATTCATATTTTCCATTAAGTCTATCAAATTGACTTAATTTGAACGATAACACTTCTTTGTCATCTTCAACGAAAGTGTCCACAAATGCGATAAATCCACTCAACTGTTTTTCGATGTCGGAGAACTTCCTTTCGAGAATTTTAACGCCTTTCGCCATGACGCATTCAAAGTAGTGAAACCAACGAAAAGATTTTTTAAATATCTTCTAAATCCACAGGTTCTGGCGATTTCATAATACTCCGGCTCGACGGACCATTTTTTTTTTGTACAAACTTTGCACATACGTCGAAGGCTCAGAAATAATTTTAATACGAAATAACGATTCAACGAATTTTTACCAATGCATTGCGACACCTTTATTCAAACTCGAACGAACAACTACACAGAGAGAAGAAACAAAAAACAAAATACACAAAAAGGGGGTTGTGTATTTCTCCGTACAAGAGGGGTGAGGTGAGAAGCGATGACGCAATGGTCCGTAACAGGGACTTTTAAGCATTTAATTGTGCTTTTTATTTTGTCTTCTTTTATAAGTATGTGAAATAATAACAGTAAACTCTTGAACACATCCTAAAGCTACTTTGAATAAATCAGGAAATCTTTCTTTAAAACATGTTTCAAGTATTTGCGCATAATGGTTAGCGTAATTTTGACAAACACGGAACTTCATTTAAAAATATTAGTGACAATTTGCATTTACATACTTCAAGAGGGAAATAATGAATGCTTGTAGTGTTCTAACAGATGTTTTTTACAAGCATATAGCATTGATTTTCTTCCATTCAAAAGAAGGGGAAAACGTCAGGTTCAAATTCTATTGACCCGTCTTTATTCTTTGCTGATGTTATCCAATACGATTTAACTATTAAGTTTGGTATAGAGTTTGAAATAACGGAAGGTTTTGTAGTTCCATAAAGAGTTCGCCAGATATAGCATGTGAAACATTTTCAAGTTTCCGTAAGTTTTCAATGAACCTCTTTCTTTCCTTGGATATTCATTGAGCTTGCGATAAATGCAATGAGTATCTTTTTGAAATAAGTGACTGGTTATGACAGAAAGCAGTATTAAAAAAAAGATAAAACTTTTATAATTGCTTTCTAAATACACTTATCTCCCATTTACTGGAAGATTGGTTCTTCTAAACATTATATAAATCAAAGTCGTTGTTTATTTTAATGTGAAATTCAATAAGTCTAATAACTCTGAATGGCAGTGATATCAGTTGGTTTCAACTTTTGAGTTAAATCTTCAATCCATATCTTTAATATTCTTCTTAACTACAATATCCCTTACGCATTAAATTGTACTCACTCATACAAGTTCCGGTTACGATTCTTTTCTTAACAGAATTTTCAAATTGAAATTTCGTTTATAGGAAACAGACTCTGGTTATCTTGTCATTCCATAGATGGTCTAAAATTTTAATTTGGTTTCTAAAAATACAACTTTTTAGCTGTTTTGCTTCTTTTCAAAAGTTATTCAATATGGAAAAGCCTATATAATCTATAAAATTTTAAGCAAATTATAAAAATGCCTCAAAAATATTATTGTTTATTACTACCTATAAATATGAAATCTTAGAATCAATTTTCAAAGCTCAAATCTTTTATAAACAATGGCTTTTAATGATTACATAGACAAATACGAATTAAAAGTATTTTATTTATTAATTTTAAATTAGGATGCACTTCTCCTTATATAATAGTAATGTACAGATTCAGCCATGACATGTAATTTGGGTATATTTGCTTTTAGAGTAGTATACTTTCTTAAGTTTTTTTTTTCATTTGAAATTTTGTTTCGAAGAAGACTTGTATAAATATTCCCGATGTTTAATAATAGCTAACGCATTTACAAATATTCCGTATTAATATCCATTTTAGCAAAGTGATTCATATCTGTTTCAATAAAAATATTAAAATACTTTTTATACATACGTTGAATAATATTATCTAGCAGATAGAACGCATTACATTAATAACTACATAAATTTGACCTTTTATAAGACTTATATTTCTATTTTTTTAAATTTCATTAAATTTTGGGCATCACTAACAAAAATTCTGTTGAGACCTGAAATCCTGTTAAAAAACCTCTTGAGATCCTCCGTAACCAGTCAGGTACTTTTCCATAATTCTGTTTATTTAATTAAGTGGTGTTAGTTTGATTTGAATAACATGCTATCTGATTGGTAAAGAACTGTTTTCCGAGTTAATCAAGATTGCAGGAGAATATGGTTGTGGATTCTTTTCAAAATTTCAAAAGGGGAAATTCTACGAAAGTATTCCTGTCCAGGTAGTAGTATGAAACTCTTTATTTAAAATTAATAAAAGTAATCATTAATTCCTTACAATGCCTTATTTAATTAAGTTCAAAAATATTAAATAATTTCCAATTGCAGAGGTATTGTTTATATGTATGCTATCACACACACACACACACACAATGATCATTTGAAATTCAAGTACCCAAATGGTACTTTGGAGATGTTTAGCTTAACAATATCAACAAATATACTTTTTCATGCATTTCAATAAAATACTTTCAGATAAAAAAAATTCCAAGCGTTATTTGTTGGTACTGAGGGAGAGTTTTCTAATATTAATGATCCTGACTAAAAATCTCAGTTGAAAAAATAATAATAATTTGGAAATTTCTGAAAGAGATTCAAGATGATAAAAGTCCTGAATGAAAATGACAAGGATCTGCATTCAACATCAAAGAAAGGCCAAATTTACCGATAAAAATGATATAAAAGCAAGCAAAAAGTTGAAATAAAATATGTCATCGAAGAAAATCATATAACGCTTATATATAGGAGTTATCAATATGAGGATAGATTGCAGTCATATTACAGAACATTTACTCATACAAAGAAACAGACAATGCGTGTCTATCAATATCGTGACTGAGTGCATTTGCCCCCCCCCCTCTGCAAGTTAGGTTTAAAGCCCCCCCCCTCAGTTGGATTTTACAAAGGGTAGGTACTTGACGGCAGTCTGGCTTTGGGCTCCCTAGAACCTCGCCCCTCCCCGCGTGCGGGGGTGTACGCGTTACGCTGGTGTCCATGCCCATTTCCTAGATATGACGAGATGCAATGCATAGAATATTGTACAGTTCTCATTCACCATTAAATTATAAGAAAAGTGAAAATTCTATGAAAACAGGCCCACTTAGAATATTGTATCATAAAATTTCTGAGAACTTCATAAAAATAATAGAAACTTTTAGAAATGAAGAATATTCGTCCAAAATGATTCGAAGAGTCTGTCTTGAGTTGCGCGTGGTGCATCACATCACTTATATTTTACATTTTATAAAAACATTCAGACGAAAGGGCTGAGGGATAATCTTATCGTATTATGGTAAATATATAAAAAATGTTGGTTTATGAGGGAGGTTTGAACTTCTCACCCCCCCCCCCTCTTGTGTACATCACTGTGTAAAGGAACCAAAATTTAATAGAATTGGACATATCCCAAACCTGGCTAATCAAATGAAGTGCCACGATCCAGGTTGCAAAGGAAAGTCAAGAGAAAGATGCTTAAATATGACTTATATTTGTGCCTCAATAACAGGAATTGTTTTTTTCAAGTTGTATGTTAAATAAATGTAAAAAAAAAAGGAACGATAATTTATAACCAAAAGCAAATTAATGCTGGATATCGCATTATTATTAACGTGTAACACCAATGTACCCAAATATTGGTACTAGTTAAATTTATTAAAATTTCTGAGGTCTTCTATTTTGCTGTTTCATTTTTGCAATTGCCTCTTACAATAAGAAAACCATTAAATCACCTCAAAATTCTCTTCCATGTTAATTTCTGGGTTTCAAGATGTTACGTAATTTCTTTTAATGAATTAAGGGGACATGGTATGATTTACACAAAATTTTTTAATTTAATGATTTTCATAATTTTTTTTGGGTTGCCTCCTATGTGTATGTGCGATGTAAAACACAAAATGTCATAAACAGCTAACCATTTGATTTTTTAAGGGAAAAACTTGAAAC
>BMAO01028202.1:0-18436 GCA_019973975.1 Trichonephila clavata | reverse complement strand
CTTAGAATTATTCTTAGACTTTGTAAGCTTCTATTGTCATTAAACTTCAATAGTGACCATTCTGTTACTTTTATCTTGCTTTAGAACTAATTTAGTTTTTCTAAGAAAGGAATTATAGACTCAGAATTTCTTGTAAGAGAAAAAGATAGCAACATAACTGTATATGCAAATCATTTCAAAATGATTGCACACACACAAATCAAGTTTGTAGCAGAAAACAAATAAGTATGCATATAAAATGAACCAAAACTGTTATAAGTTATGTTTTGATAGTTTTACTTCTATATACTGAGGTATGTGCTTGAATTTTTACGACACTTTTATTGAAAATAATTTACTCCGCATTAAAGTATTTCTATCTATTCAAATTAATAAAATGTAATATTCATCATTATAAATGGAAGACATTATTTCCGTAAATTAAAAAGTATTGCTTTCAAGGAATGAGAAAATTTTCCTATTTAATTTATGATGATATATATCTAACTTAATCTCAGAAATATTCAAATAAACCCTAACTGGACATAGCTTTTTTTTATTTTTTTTTGTTTCGTTATAAGCTCAAGCAAAAAAATCATTTCATAGACGGTATCTAGGAGACATTTTCTTGGATAATACCATGCATAGATTCTTTCTTACTAATATATATATATATATATATATATATATATATATATAATTTTTAGATAATAATATAATATATACTAGACATTTTTTTGATTCTCCTCAATCACATGTATGATATTACAAAAATAGAATATTTCATTGTTTTCTTTTAATTCTCAATTTTACTATTTTCAGTATCACATGTCATATCTACCCAAACTGTATGTTAATGATTATTAAAAAAAAGGAAATAATAAATTTTCTTAAGTGTACATATTTCTGAATTAATAATGTTTTGTGTTTAAAATTTTTCACCCGTACGATGTATATTAAAATTAAAATTACTAATTAAAAAGTATTACAGATTTTTCAAAGTTTGCTTATTAGTCTCGTTAATCAGTTACATCTCTCTTCTTCTCACTGTTGTCATTGCCATTAATTTCCTGAAATAAAAAATTAATAATTATTATTGATATTTTTTTACTCTCTACATCACCCTACTGAAAATATATATATATATATCTATACAAATAAATAAAATTGAAGTGTCTGTTTGTAATTTCAAATTAGCAGCTTTTTACTTAATGCACTAAAAGTATATACGGTACTCATAACAAAAAAACCAATTTTTAAAATTTTTGTCTGTCTGTCTGTTTGTTCCGGCTAATCTCGGAAACGGCTGGTGCGATTTTAAAAATTCTTTCACTAATGGAAAGCTACATTAACGGGGAGTAACATAGGCTATATTTTATTCCCGTATTCTTACGGAAACGGAAACTATACGGGTGAACGTGAAACTGAATGCCAAGATGAACGCCAAATTGAACGCCAAGCTGAGCTAATGAAGTCGTTGTTTTGGTTACTGGCGACCGATGCTCTTCATGAGACATAACAGTGTTACGCGCACATGATAATACGCTGACACGTGCCATAATTTTTTTTTCTGTTCAGTTAAGTAGAGCATCGGCTGTTTCGGATGCACTTTTAAAAATAATAAATCAAGGCTTCGTAAGCAAAAAGCAATGCAAGAAACAAAAAATTGATAAGTTTTACGGTTAGTTTTAATCCTTTCTTTTTTTTTTTTATTTACATTTTTAGTCACATTTAAACAATAGTTATTATAATCCCAATCTATATCTATACAAATAAATAAAATTGAAGTGTCTGTTTGTAATTTCAAATTAGCAGCAATTGTTTGCGGGGGCGGGGGTTTAAGGGGCGTTAGAAATTCCGATTTTTAAGTTATTAGACGTACAGTCTTGAAACTTAGTAAGTAGATTCCTCTCATAGGGTAGAGATACGCTACAAAATGGGTTTCGTGAAAATTGCCCTCAAGTGGCGTTGCGGGACTTAAGGGGCGTTATAGATAATTATTTTCATTTTTAAACTATTAGACGCACAGTCTTTATATTTGATAAGTAGATTTCTTTTATAGAGTAGAAATCAGCTATAAGAAGGTTTTGTGAAAACAGACCTCTAAATGGCGTTGCGGGGGATTTAGTAGCGTACTAGATAAATATTTTCGTTTTTAAACTACTTCACCTGCCTGCTTGAAAATTGTTAGGAATGTTTCTTTCATGGAGTAAATATCCGCTACAAAACAGGTTTGGGAAAAATTGACCCCCAAGGGGGTGTTAAGGGCAGATATAAATAATTATTTCTATTTTTAAACTATTAGACGCACAGTTTGAAATTTGGTAAGCAGATTCCTCTCATAGGATAGAGATACACTACAAAATGTGTTTTGTGAAAATCGACCCCTAAGCCGCGTTGCGGGGGTTCAAAGGGCGTTATTGATCATTTTTTTTTTTTGCATTTTTAATTTATTGGACGCACAGTCTTCAAATTTTGCTAAGCAGATTCTTTTCATAGTGTGCAATTCCCCTACAAAATTGGTTTTGTGAAAACAGACCCAGAAGTGGCGTTGCGGGGGCTCAAGTTGCGTTATAGATAATTATCCCCATTTTTAAACTATTAGACGTACAGTCTTGAAATTTGATAAGCAGATTCCTTTCGTAAAGTAGAGAACCGCTACAAAATGGGTTTCGCGAATATGAACTGCTTAGTTTAATTTCGGGAGATTAAGAGGCGTAATTGATAAATATTTCCATTTTAAACTATTTGATCATCCTGCTTGAAAATTGGTAGGCATGTTCCTTTCATGGAATAGAGTTCCTCTAACAAAGAGTAAAACGAAAATTGACCCCTAACGATGTTTGCGAGGGGTCAAGAGGAGTTACAGAAAAAAATTCCTGCTTTGATTGTTAGACCCATATACTTGAAATTTGTTAAGCATGTTTCTTTTGTTGAATAGGGATCCACTAAGAATGTATTTTAAGCAAATCAAGTTCTGGGGGGTGCAGGGGGTTACTTGGACGTATTGACAAAAAAAATTACTTTTTTGGAGCTACAAGGACTATAATAATGAAATTTGGTTTGCATTTTTCTTTTGTTGAGTTGAAATCCGCTAAGAGCGGTTATTTTGGAAAACGGCTCTCAACGGGATTACGGGGATATTGATAGTAAAACTTTTTTTTTCCTGTTAGATTTAGACTTGAAAATCGGCTTGCATCTTCAATTTACGGAGTAGAGATCCACCGAAAATTGGTTTTGCGGGAATCCACTTGGTTTTTGGGTTACGAAAGAGCAAACATCATTCTATGCTTCAATTTTAGAGATTTTTAGAAAACACAAATTAGATGAGTTCTGCCCCCCTTTTTTTTATCAACAGGCGACAGTTACAGGTATAAGTATATTTTTCAATACAATCAATTCTTAATGCAGGACTTAGATATCAATAATTTATACATATATATAAGCAGTAAAAAATTTATAAAACATCATGAAATTCCCAGCGAAGCGGGCGGGTAACAGCTAGTATATATATATATATATATATATGCACTCAACTTTAGTGCCCTAAGTCAATGACAACTTCGTAAAGCATAATAGTTTTCCATTTTAGTCCTTTGACTTCTCGTTACAAGTCTCTTGTTAGTTCTCTATTTTAGAATGTAAGATCCTTCTGATTTGTAGAATATTTGATCAATACCATTATTTTTTGACCTCTTAAGACATCTTGAGGCCCTGGGCCCCTATACAAATATAGGCCCTACTTATGACCCTCAAAAGTAGAGAGTACATAGCATACGTTGCCAAATACCCGTACAAATAATAGCCCGAAACAAATAAATGTGCATGACTTACAATCGCGCAAACCGGCTCGCCCGACTGCCACCTTTTGACTCAATGGGTAATAAAGGTGCATGGTGGTATGCCTAGGTCTGTACGTGGACGGCGGTCATGAAATATAGCCAGTTGACATATCGTCCGAAATTCTCAGTTTTTTGGAGAATACAACTAGAAATAACATTTGATCTTTGAAATTATTCAAATTATGATTTTATTTAGGCTGAGTCAAGAACGATATGAGGCTCCCACTGTAGCCGAGGCCCTGGCCCAATTATCCCTGCCTTAAGACATCCCTGTATATGAATATAGATAGATAGATAGATGGATAGATAGATAGATCGATCGATAGATAGATAGATAGATAGATAGATAGATAGATAGATAGATAGATAGATAGATAGATAGATAGACAGACAGATAGACAGATAGATAGATAGACAGACAGACAAACAGATAGATAAATAGATAGATTTTTTAAAAAATCAAACTAATATTTAGTACATTCTAAGTTTTTTTATAATTTTCCTTTAGTATTCATATTATAAGATTAATATCTTTCTACACTACATTTCTCAAATTTGTTATTTTTTCGTTCTATTTGTCATTTTATCTTAATACATTTTGCTAAATAAAGCAAAACGTATTTCAATAATTTTAGGGGGAAAGTTTGATGTTCTATCTTGGTTAACCATTGCAATCCGATCTAACATCGCTAAAAGAACTCCTTAGTCTTTTATCTTTAACATGCTGGATTGTTTTGAGTCTCTTGATGTTTCTACTTCCTATGTAATTTTTCTTACATTGTGAGATGAATTATTTTTCATTTATAATTGATCAGCCTTTTCAGATTATTTATCTCGTTTTATATAAACCTAAAGAAAATTATTCAGGAATGTTGCAATTTATTCTAATTTCATATTTATTTATTTTTTTAAGATAAAAAAAAATTAAGCAGTATTCTAAAACACACGCAATGTATCATTAAAAATGAGGGGATTGTTATTTGATTAAATCAAAACGTTTCTCTGCAGGATGTGCGTGAAGTAAATGAAGTCATGTTTCATAAATAAAAGTACATTTGATTACCGGTTAAATTGCATTAAAGCCATTTTAGCGACATAAATATTCAAGTCCAGTAAGAAACTTTTATTGTAAATGCAATTTGACAAGTATGCCAAAAATGAAAGTCTGGTGATACTTTGGACTATTCTCCATTTTTGGACAATTATTTTTCTGTTCAAATTAGAAAATGTTTAAATAAGACAGGGTTTGATATGTAGTCTACATTTTGGAGCATTCCGGTGTATTTTTAAAGGCTGCTTGTGTTCAAAAACAAGATTGTAAATATATGAGTAAGAAATACATTAATAAAATTACTTTGGTCTTAAAATTAAGGTATAAATGATTTTTATCAATCTCACTTTCCTCTTAGGAAATGTAAAATATTATAAAAATAATATTCTTTCATTAACATCATGTGTTTTTTAATATTTTGATGACTTTAAATTTGTGTTAATGTATAAATTCTCACAACGCATAGTTATCATAATGTATTGCAAATATATCATTTTGCGATAATGATATATTCTCCATTATAGAACATTTAGAGTTGAGACTTTAACCCTTATAGTCAGCTCGGTGGATTCGAGGTAGCGTGACCATTTTGTATACCTGAGATTGCTAGTTGAATCCCGTCTGGATGCAAAAATCGTAGGCACACTGGTGTATGTTTATGTGGCATGTAAAAGATCTTGAGAGTACTATTTGGCTCTGAACTCTCGGCAAAATTAAATCACTGGAATATTTTGCAGCCGATGAGAGCTTGAATTAAAAATAGGTTCAGGGGTCAAGAGTTGGTGGAAAAAGGCTACTGGAAAAAATCCCCTCTTATTAAAACAGTAAACAAGAGGGAAATTCTTTTTTATATCTCAAAATCTTGATCTGAATTTTTGAATCAATTGGTTTAAAATAACAATCTTTCAAATAATGTATTTTTTTTTTCATTTTTAACTTTTTAATTAAGGAAATACATCCAAAACATTATAACCCGTTTCACGATTTATGCCATAAAATTTCAGTAAATATTAATACTCGGAATACGTTCTTAAATATACACAATTGTATGTGTGTTTCCTTTTATGTTTCTATCGTTCTTGTGGTTTCAACGAATGCAGTTTTCATTTCCCCAATATCCGGTCTTTCCTGCTGGATGCAGTCAAAGGAACGCATCCGAGTGGTGGACGCCGGGCGTAAGGGGCAGTCTCTACAAGACGACTGTATAATATTTGCCTGGAAATAATTCTTCTAGACAAAGCAGAAAGGTCACGAGAAAACTGAGGAATCGTTGTCCTCCTGTGTCGTTGGAGGCTTAATGTTAAGTAGCTATTTTGTGCTGATGTTGATACTCTGTTGTAATGTCGGTCGGTTCCTGTTTCCATCTGAAACCTCTTGTCTACCTGCAGACCCGGTTAGGTGTGTGGGAGTAATAGAATAATCAAGAGATATGATTTCACACTTACTATTTTATTGTTACCAAAATATCAATCAGACACAATAACAATCTATTAAGATAAAGGATCGAATAGTAGAGAGAAGAGGTGAGATTCAATAACACGGGGATAATAATACGGACCCTCAACTGAATCTACGATAGCTTAAATACGCTCAATATAAACTACGTCGCACACTAATAAGCTAATTTTTAATTAAACAAGGCTCACGATACCTGTACTTTTATGAAGCTGATCCTACACTTGAATCTTGCAGGAGATCTATATCGGGATTTAATCACTGTCATTGGATTCACTCTCCGTAATCCTTTTTCATGCACAAACTCCAAAATCTCTTAATAATTCCATGATCCTTCAATCTTCAACTAACAAACTAACTCGCCAACTCTTTGCTAACTCCAACTTGCCAAACTCCTCAAACTCGCGAATAAAGAATTTATATAATATACTTCATTTGCATAACCACGCTTTCATACTCGGCAAAAGTTGGTTGAAATAAATATTTTTCTAAAAGTGTCATGAAGAGATTAGTATTAGATCCGTCACACTGTGGCGACCTTCACCAATCTTACTGTTGACAGTTCCATTTGCTTGAAATTGATTCCATAGCTTTGAGACTACTTTCAGGCCTCTTGTAACCATCAGACCACTTCCGCTTGAGACTGGCCAGCTTCAAGCCTGCCAATGGCTCTCCATCTCAAGGAATAATCTAAACGATTATGAAAAGTCATTCTTACTGCTCATAGACTAACTTGTTTGTTTTAATGATATCTTTACAAAACTAAAGACAAAATTTCCGTATGCTTGAATTGTCTACGTCCAGTTAATTTTGAGAAAACTAACGCTAAACAACATATTTTCTCTTAAACTGAAGGTTGCTATCGTACTACCCGTTCTTCAAATTATATAAAATGCAAATTCTATCACTTTTACTTGAGTCATTTTAAAATTTTGACGAAAAACATGTTTGTGACCTTAATTTTGGACATGATTAAGTCCGCTGTTGTTCGGACTTAACATTTCGAGTTTTGAATTCAGATTTAGATATATCGCTATGGAAGTAGCTGGTTTATTTTTCGGTCCATTAAGTTTAAGTATTTTAGAATGCTTCATTAAGTGTGTAACAATTTTATTAAAAATAAATTTAGGGACTTTATTCATTATGTTCCAGGGATTTTCTCTCAGTGTTATAAAGAGATAGGCTGGGTTGGCTAACTATAAAAATGGTTAAAGTACACTTTTTATTTATCAGTCTTCAATGTGTTGTTGTTTCAAATCCCCTTGGAGCAGAAAAGCCTACACCAAGTCTATTTGACCTTTCCGCATAAGAATGTCACCAAGCAGGTCTTGATCTCCAAACAGCTGTCCTAAGGAAATGTGCCAGCAGTCCAGAAGATGAGAAGGAGAAGCAGGGAGAGAGCAGGGACAGGTAAAGAAAGACCTTACCCTCTGCTTAAAGGTCATACTACGCAGGTGACCATTTCTAAAGCGCGTCAAGGCTGTTTGAAGAGCTCTGGATCTCCTGCACTGTAACGATAAACCAGGACTCTTAGCTGCGTACCAGTGGTAATCAGGTGGCCTTCGCCAAGTCAGATTCATTTTAGCTTTGTGGAGTGAATGATTTTCAGAATAGCTCAAGACAGAGGAACTGGGGTTAGGGAGATCACAACCCCTTCCAGCCAGCTCATCAGCTGCCTTGTTCCCAGACACACCCACATGTGATGGTATCCACTGAAGACACACTTGTTTCCTCTGACTAAGCCAAGCCAATTTAGATATAATATCTAGACCAGTGCAGTCTATGATCTTTGGCCAATTTTGGATATTGGATGGAGCTTCTGCTGTCTGTCAGTATCCAGATAGTGTCCTTATTAGAGTTGAGAGCATGTTCGAGAACACCACTGATATAGCGATGAGTTCCGATCTAAAGATGTTCAATGTTCATAATATTTGCATCTTTCTATTATTTATTTTTTCCAAAACCTCATCTATCTGTTTTAATCATCAACCCTTAGGCCATTACTAACACATTGAGTGCGTCTATCTCAAACTATCCCTCAAAGTTACACACTTGCTGCTCACCTCCAACTGGATTTTGCATTGTTTCATGCATTACAAACGCTTGCATCACGTTCTGAAGTAGTTCTTTCTTTTTCTAATGGATGTCAGCACTAAACTAAGTGATAGAAATTCAAAATGCAATATTTCAGGAGATTTTTATTAAATAGAATTCGTTTCTCCTTTTAGTTGATTAAAATGACGCCATTTTCAGGTGAGCGAGATATTAAGTGACAACAACGATATGTAATCTGCATATTATGTAAATATATATACGTATTCTTAAAAAAAGTTTTTTTAGTACTAATTATTTTAATTAAATATTTATTATGTACAATAATTTAATATTTCTGATTTATCATAATTATTTGATTAGGTTTAAATAACAACAATTTTACTAATCTCACTCGTTTATGGGTGCTCGTTATGCTCCTCCAATGCTCGTTTTTTTAAAAAAAGTGCACATTGGAAAAACCACCAAAACCCAACGCTGTAGAAAAATCCGAATGACTAAAACTCAATGGCGTATGAGTTAAAATCGTCACATTTTTTCATGAAGCGTATATTAGAAGTTATATAAGGGAAATACCCTTTGCTATAAAAATGCTAACAGTAGAAATAATACATTGATTTTTTCCCATCAGATACTCATCAGAAAAATAAGCTTACAATTAAAGTAATTTAGTTTCATTTGTCAAATATTCTATCAATGGAATACTTACTAAGGAAAGTTGACGGCTCGGTGAATGCGAGGTCGCTAGATTTTCAGGATGCGAAAATCGTAGGCACACATGTCATATGATTATGTGGCATGTTAGGCTCTGGTAGTCTCGGCAAAACTAAATGACTCAGAAAAATTAAATCAAAATTAATTTGAATTCCAAAGAGAGTTTGAAGTGAATAATATTCAAACGTCAAAATTTGGTAACAGAAACCTCCATTTGATGGTGGCACCAATGAAACAACTTCCACTCTTGCAGATTTACCATGTCTGCATATGCTTTAGCTACGAAAATGCAGCTCATTCGAAACAAATTACTATACTGAGATTTTTTCTGAGAATATGTTTAACTAGCAAAACATCAGTTTGATATTTAAGTTATTTTGTTAACATCGTAAATTCCCCATTTATGAAAAGAATATTCAAATTGAAATTATGATTTGCAAGTGATATATCAAAATTAGACTCACAAATAAATACTTCCCTAAAATAAAATTATTTAAAAGTTTGCAGAATTAAATTTCTTTACCCCAAACTAATTTGCTTAGTATGATAGCCTCAGGTGAATAAAAATGCATGATAACATTAATTATACTTGCATTTTCGTTGTGATTAATATAGAAAAATAAATTTGCTTCAAATTGAATCTTCAAACTTACTGAAAAATAAATGCAACCCATTTTTCCGGAACTCAGACTTTAATAGAATTTTTCAAAAGCCCAAAAATAAAACAAATTTAGGAGACATTCTCAAATAACAAATATAATTATATAAATTTTAAACACTATGTTACATACCAAATGTTTGAAGAAGTTAAATTAAAATAAGTTCATGAACTACTGTTGAAGCGCACATGTAATATAATAGAAATTGAAGAAATATTTCGAATTATATTTTCCTTACTTTTTTTACACTTTTCATCTTCTTCATTGCACTTGAGTAAAGTATTAAGAAGTACCAAAGGGGAAAATGGAATTGCAAAAACTTTTATTTAGATGGTTTAAATTTTTATCATGTTAAAGCAATACTTCCTATTTTCAGAATAAATTTCCTCTATAGTGAGTTTTTTTCTGAAAGTATCTAAAACGCATACTAAATATTTTTTTGTCTGTACTTAACACAACAAACGCGCATAAAATATCCGTGTTTTGGATAGAATTTACTAAAAAATAATAATATTATACTATATAAACTATAAAATAATGAAATTTTAACAGTGCAATATATAATGCAAATTTTAAACAGTATTTGTGAGAGATAATTATGTAAATATATGCGCAGTTCCTAGAATATAATCTCATAAAAAGATATCTTAAAATGTAAAAGTATAATGAACTAAGCTAATTTTTGAGAACTGTTTGATGAAATTATTATTTTTTATTTATTCTGGTATCTTTTTAAGTTTTAAATCAAAATAAAGCAAACATTTTTCAAAATGTTATTAACCCCTTGAAGAAGAAAAGATACGAAATTCACCCCAGTACCATCGTTTTTCCACAGGCGAGCGTTGTTACGCGGCTTATTAGGGGAAAGGAAAAGGCGTGTTTTTCTTCTTAAAAATTGTTTACTTTAACTTTAAGTAGGAAAAAAAGAAAATAAAAAGATAAAATAATAACAAAGAAAAGAAAAAAATTAATCTCTAGCCTTACAATACAATAAAAAATAAATTATAACTTATCCGTTCTGTGATATATCCTGAAACATTGTTGAAGAAATAGTCCATTATCACATTCAGTGATTTCGTACGAAAAATTTAAAAGCTCCTATTACGCAAGGTAAGATAAAATCACAGCAAATGAAGAATAGCAAAAAGCTCTCTTAAACGAAAAAAACCCCAAGAAAAACTGCTTAGCTATGAATTTCATCGTCCCTGCATATACCCTTTCAAATTCCTTTCCTTTCAAATGTACTAAAATATTTCTTATTGTATGAATACTTTTTGAGTTATGCTTGTTATTCAAATAATGGTCTCATAAAAAATATAACATTTCTTATGTTTACTCAATCAGCTCTAAAATTTTCAATTTTTAATAAAAAAAATAATTTTTAGTACATTTTCTTAGTAATTACTTTAATTTGTTTTAGTAATATTTTTAATAATATATGTTGATTACTTTTTTCTCTAACTGCTTTGAAGTTTTTCAAAAATATTGCTAAAATTTCACTTATAATTGTAATTTTTGTAAAATTCAGGTAATTTATTTTAAATTTTGATAGTTAAATAGTAATTTTTATTGATATTGAATCCCAAAAGAGCATTTATATTGTTTTAGTATGCTACTTTGTTAAAAGTACTCCGAACGTGTTTGGATACCTTAACATAAAGATGAGCTATGTTCATTCACCACAACGCTGTTATTCTTTTAGCATATTGTACTAAATAGCTTTAAAATATTGTTGTTGAAATGAATTTTATATTAGAATGGATTTTAAAGTCTGAGAAAGAATGGATACATTTTTTATAATGAAAACAAGCATAGCATTGAGATTGAAACGGATTTTTTAAAATTTTTTACTTAACATGTATTAACTCTTTAAGCGATATATTGTTTTGGCCAAAATGTTCCCAAAAAATACAAATTTTTTATTACATTTAAATAAGCATAATACTTAACAAAATGTGAAAATTGAAAAGTTTTATTTTAATTTTCAGTTTTGAAGTCCTCACACTATTTCTATTGGATAACTGTGAAACATAAAAATCTTTAAATGTTTGCGTTTATAAGCACACTCTTTATGCTATGAAGAATATTTTTCATATATTTTAAAATAATTTCTATCATACTTACAAAAGAATTTCATTTTCGTACATTATTTTCAAACTGTTGAGAATTCCGTGTGTGTGCATATGTATATGCACTCACAATTTGAAACATGGTGTAATATTCAGTCTTACATTGCAGTTGGGACAGAGGTGATATTGATTTTTTTAAATTATTTTTTCATTTTTCTTTCTTCTCAAGCGACAAAATGCACATTGCCTTGCCGATCCCTGTTATTTATCGAATATTTTTAAAAATCTAAATTCCTGAAACAAGAAAAATACCGGATGATAAGTTTTTTAGTACCATGGACAAAGTGCATCTTTTTAAAACACTAGCACTAATAGTCCTACTAGAATTAAAAATATGTTTAAAACAAAAATAAAAAGAAGAAAATATCAGTTCTCGTACGACGAACGAGCAAACTGGCTGTGACCAGCATTCATTAGCTCGTACGGTTTTGACGGATCTATACGCGGCTCTACTAATTCCATCATGGTTCTTTTAGGAAAATATTTATTTCAACCAACTTTCACCGAGTAAGGAAGCGTGATTATGTAAATGAAGTATATTATATAAATTCTGTTTTCTCGAGTTAGTGGGTTGGCACGTTAAGAGTTGGCATGTTGGAGTTGGCAAGTGGGAGTTAACATAGAGTCTGCGGGTTAGTTGTTAGTTAAAGATTGAAAGAGAGTGGAATTAGTCAGAGGTCTTGAAGTTGTCCAGGAAAAAGATTACAGAGCGTGGATCCAATGACATTGATCAAGCCACTAGAGATCACCTGCAAGTTTTCAGTGTAGGATCCGATGCATTTAAAGTACACGTATTGTGAGCTTGATTAAGTAGAAGTTAACTTATTGGTTTGCGACGTAGTTATATTTGAGCGTATTTAAGCGGTCTTAGATTCAGTTGAGGGTCTGTAGTAGTATCCCGGTGTTATAGAATCTCACATCTGCAATCTATTTGATTTAATCACCTACTTTAATTAGATTGTTATTGTGTCTGATTGATATTTGGAAATAATAAATTGATTAGATTGAAATCATGTCTGTGGGGATCATTCAGTTTCTCCCACACACCTAGCCGGGTTTACAGGTAGACAAAGGGGTTCAGATGTAAGCAGGAACCGCCCGCTCTAAAACGGTGTGCGGGCTAACTATTTAAGAGATTAAATTACATGTTTACTTTTGAGAATTGTTTAATTTTATTATAAAACTGAAGGGAAATATTTAAGTTTAAAGCAAACATAAACAATTTATTAGCGTGAATGAATTAAAGTTAGATGAAAATCTTACTATATAAAGCAAGTGTTTTTTTTATATTTTTTTCTTTAGCAATTGTAAAATTGATAAATTTAGTTTTAAATTTTTCGCCTTTAGGCTTTATAAGTCATATAACATATGCACTAACCGATCTGTGTTCTTCAATAGTTCCATTTTTAAGGTCTTCTCTCATGCACGTAGACATTTGAAAATAATATAGAAATTGATACGTTGTTTAGCTCTGCATGTTTTTTGATTCCTCTTAGTGATTTCAAAATACTATTTACAAGAAATGTTATTTTGACTTTTTGATAACTAACTTTGATTTTTGTTGTGTAATTCGATCTATATGATTTTCTTTAAACAAAAAATTCTGTGATGAGGACTGTTGTCAAAGTAATATAAGAAAAACATTAAAAAATTAAAAGAAACTAGCAGTTATAATACTGGAATATGCATATAATAAGAAACATACGAAAGGCTTTGAAAGGATACAGGATTAGATCTGAAAAATAAATTACAAGTATTCTCAACAGAAAATGTTTTCTAATAGGCCTCATGTAGCTTCAGAGTTCAACACTAATAAAAACATTTAGTCAAATATAAAATGTTTGGCAGCTTTCTCTCGAATCATTATATTTATATGATAATATTATATTATCTTAAGTAACATAATATTTTAAAGTTTAAGTATATTTTAATAGAACTTCCCATGTTTTTACATGCGGTATATACGTTTCCATACGTATAATAAAAAACACACGCTTACATGCCTGTTTTTATATAATAATTTTAAGTTTAATTTTTAGATACAGAAATTTTCGAAATAAAATATATGAGAAACATTCAAATAAAACCCAGTCTGTAACCAGGAACTGTAACGATTTTATTAACTCAAAAATACAGTTATACACAGTACACATACTCAAAAATAATTGCCAAAAATGTTGGCACATTTATCCCATTGCGACACTAGCCTGTCGATTCCGTCTTTGAAGAAGCTAGTAGGCTGCTTTCGGTTCCAGACAGGGACCCAGTCACACACTTCGTTGTCCGTTGTGAGTTGATGTCCACGAATAGCTCGTTTTAGAGGTCCAAAAACAGGTTAATCAAACGGTAAAAGGTCTGGCCTGTACAGTGGATGCTTCAGCGTTTCTCACCGAAACTGCTGCAATGTCGTTTTCACAACATTGTCCTTGAGGGGTTGGGCATTTTCATGCAGGAGAATAACGCCATTCGACGACATGCCTGGATGTTTCGACTTGATGGCTCGTCTAAGGCTCTGTAAAGTGGTTTGATAACGCTGGGTATTGATGTTGGTTCCCCGTTCCAGGAACTCGACAAGCAGTGGGTCCTTGGGTCAAAAAAGAAGGACATCATGACCTTACCAGAACTGGTGTGCACTGCCTTTGATTTCTTTGGAGGTGGTGAAGTCGCACATTTCCACTCATTGCTCTGAAGCTTGCTTTCCGGTTCAAATTGGTGATACAATATTTCATCACCATTGACATAGCCGTATTCCATATCATGATAACGTTACAGATGACTTAAAGACAGCCCCATTCGAATATTGCGCTGTTCGGCGGTCAGTTGTGAAGGGGATAATAAATAATTATCAACAGAATTTTGATATTTTATAAAGTAAATAAATAATTACTTTTTAAATTTCACAAAGTTTATTTACGTTTAATAGGTTCGTTAGTATTATGTCATTTCTCTTGTTCTATGAAATTTCGCAATGTATAATACATATTTTATTTCTAATTCTAATTATTTATTTTTCACTATCGAATTTCAGTATTATATATGATTAATGTAAGGACCTGTCAAATTTCCTCACGTAAATAAAACTTATTCTTAAGTTGATCGTTTATATTAAAAAATCTGTACCGTGGCATTGAATAAACTTTCAGCTTGTTCAAAATACATTGAATGTCTATACCAAAACATCAAAGTTCATCAGTCATGATGTATGAAATAGAAAAAGAAATCAACTTTAATGTCCGTGTATTATAATAAACAACTCTTAGTTGCTTTCGTTGCACGAACTGCAATTCCCAGATGAGATACTTAAATCTCATATATATATATAATTTATATCTCATATACATATATACTGCTATTTAAAGTTAAATAATTAATTATACCAAAACTTAAAATAAAATTTTAATGCATTTATATGGTACTAAAATTTATTTTATATTTAAATTATATTTCATATATGAAAACGTTTTACTCTACAAACAATTTTATGTGATGTTCCTTTAAATTATATTATAACCTATCGCATAATTAACAGGGACGTAATATATATATATATTACGGCAGATAAATGTTTTTTTTATAATTAAATTAATAAACTAAACATTATTCTTAAATATCCATAGCTTACGTAGAATTAATTAACCTTAGGAATGAATACGATTTAATAAATTCTACTTTTAATATATATGCTTCTAACTTCATTTTATTTTAATTTCAAAAATGGGGATTTTTGAACCTTATTCTTCTATGAATTATTTACCAAAATGTTCTGAAATATGACGTTGGTAAATTAATATTTTATTTGAAGCATTTCTTCACATTTATAATTCGCCTACAATATTCATTTAACTATGTTAAATGAACGTTACAACTTATTCTATTATCCATTTCTATTGCTTCGCAGACGAGTTTTAATTAATCATTCTACGAATCAATTGAAAGTGGTGTTAAAATTTATTCTTGATTGCAAAACCTACAATATAATCCGTATCCAATATGGCGCCATCAACAGAGATGGTATTTCATGACATCGTTAAGATAAATTGGAGGTACTAAAGGTATATTTGTATGATTTTTATGTATTTCGTTCGTGAGCGTGGTAGTGAAAACCAATTAGTTCTACTCATTAAATTTGGACCATTATAGCACAAAGAAGACACGCCCCAAAACATGAATGCTAAAAAAAATGTGCTTTAATAACATTTCCTTTGGATAACTAATCTTTCTGTGGAAAGCGACAGTTCTTGAATTCTTAATGTTGACTGCAGTTAAAAGATTGATACAAATAAATGTTTTGTCGTCTTTAGAATTGATATTTTAAAAATATATTCCAGCATTTTACCCCATAGCTGGAAATGTTACTTTCACGCACAGTTAAAAATCATGACAGTAAAATGTTATTTAAGTTATAAAGTTAAGATCTGACTACGTTTAGAGCCCTGGTTTTGAAAAAGCTTAAAAATGAATATTATTTTCTTTAAATATATATTCACTTCTTTTTCAATATATGTTACCATTTAAGTGCAGAATTTAGTTAGCGGTGGTACATTAAAGTACGGAAAATTGCATCATTTCTTAAATTACCTAGGTAATCTGAACATTACCTACGAGGCACTCGTTATAGTGAAAATAAGTTCTTAGGAAGATCAACAGTAACGTTTCTATGTATTCAAGTAAATACTCTAATGTCCATAAATTAAGGTTAATGAAGCTCAGGCAAAGAAAGAAACAGAAGCAAAACAAATTTGACTTATTTGTAAAGTCTATTTATTAAACTAAAGGTAAATAGCAAAAAAGATGCTATATGTTTGACATATTTAATAAAAATTGCGATTTTTTACTCCCTGTAGCAAATTTTAAAAAAGAACCTATTTACAAAAAACAGTATAACATGGTTAGTATGATGATTAATATGGAGTATGTCTCCCGGACGATGCAATACAGGCCTTACAACGCCTACGCATGCTGAGTATCAAATTATCAATCTCATCTTGGGGAATATTACACCACTCATCAAGTAATGCCCTCCGAAGAACAGGTAGACAGGTGGGAGGGGGTTGACGGGTTGCAATTCGTCGGCCAAGCATATCCCACACATGCTCTATGGATTCAAATTCGGTGAGTATGCCGGCCAATCCATACGGGTGATATCCTCCGATTGAAGGCATTCCTCTACAATGTTTGCAAGGTGAGGACGGGCGTTGTCATCCATAAACAGAAATTCAGAACCCATGGCGCCCCGAAACAAACGTACATGTTGTTCCAGAATGAATCCTGATAGATGTGGCCTGTCATCGTTACACTCTGAACATGCAGGTCAGTTCTGGAACCAAGAATAGTTCCTCCCCAAACGAGTCGTCCTGCACCACCGTAACGGTGTCGTACAATGGTGTTCTTTTGGTGGTAACGGGTACCTGGCGCTCTCCATATGAATGTCCGGCGAGAATCAGACTGCAAAGTAAACCTGGACTCGTCGGAAAACATCACACAAGACCACTGTTGCAGTGTCCACAATGCATGCTTTCTACTTCAGGTAATCGCAGGCGACAGTGAGTTGCGGTAAGGGGAAAACGTCTAATAGGCCTACGAGCATATAGACCAATGTGCCCTAAGCGTCTGTACACGGTCTGCCTTGAAACTGTCGTACCGGTAGCTTAAGAGAACTGACGAGATAGGTCTGATGCTGTGCTCTGTCTGTTTCTTTTGGCAGTAACTGCCAAATTCGGTCCTCATTCGGTGTTGTAACTCAGGAACGATCTGTGCTGTAACATCTACTCACATTACCATCATCTTGGAATCGTTGCCAAAGCATGGAGATGACACTCTGGGAATTCCAAGTTCTCGGTTATTTCCAGCTGGGTACGTCCACATTCCAGTCGTTCGATAATTCTACCACGTAAAAAATCATCCAAATGCTTCTTTGTGCCATAACTATGCGGTTATTGCACTGAAAGGCTTTTAATGGCTTTGAACAATTTTACTCCTTTGCACCATTCCTTATATACCCCTCTCTTACACTCTCGTCATTGTGATGTACTATCCGCGCCATCTGGTGGTTTCCTGTAATTTGCAATTTCTTCTTCAAGATATGTGTGATAATTCTACAGGTGAAATTTTTGTTTTAGAGTTGAATTTCTGTGTGATTCTGAATTATCCTTAATTTATGGACATGAGTGTATCATGAATTTGTGTTTGATATCTAAAGAATAAAATTCAATTAAGCAATCAACACATTATTTGACACATTATCAATCATCAATTAATTGAAAAATTATAATACAAAGAATCAAATGGTTTAACATATTATTGCAATTAAGGAAATGAATTAGTGATGAT
The DNA here is from genome assembly GCA_019973975.1 of Trichonephila clavata. Lineage (NCBI taxonomy): Eukaryota > Metazoa > Arthropoda > Arachnida > Araneae > Nephilidae > Trichonephila > Trichonephila clavata. The sequence goes on along the minus strand of BMAO01028202.1, from coordinate 225 downwards.
TTTACTCTTTGTCTACTATGATTCGGTGATCAACGACATAAGGTCTTAGTGGGCATGCAATTTAGTAAATCATAATTTATTTTATGATGGTTACGATTGTTATATCGGTACCGGTACTTTGTAATACTGGAACTTTTAACATTTAACCTTCCGCTAGGCATGCTTCAAAAATTTCCATCCATAGGCGCATGGAATCTCTCAGATGCATCACTTCATACTTATGTT
>BMAO01028201.1:0-18825 GCA_019973975.1 Trichonephila clavata | reverse complement strand
GTAAAGAGGCTCAAGAGTTATAAAAAGAAATTTCTGCAAAAATGATTTTCAAATTAAAGGGAAAAAAAGTCTTGTTTTATACATGTACCTTTAAATAAAGTGACAAATATTAATTTTTTTTAAAAAAAAGTTTCTGTAAAAAGCGTAATTTGGCAACAACGAAGTGCATGAACTGATTTGCTGAAAATAGATAATTTCATTTATCGTGACTATGACGTCACATGTGTTTTTGAACTTGATTGGCTAAAAACACGTGGTTTAAAATTATCATGTGATTATGACGTCACATGAATTTAGTCCATTGATTATTGGGTTTTGTAGGATGCATGAAATTTACTTATCAAACAAGAATGGAAGTTTTCTGCTTAATCGTATTACTTACCACTACATAATTCAAATTTTGATATAAAAATGTTAGATAAATCAATCCACTTAATTTTATTTAAAATAAATTAAGCATGTATTTGAACTTGCAATTTCGAAAGATGGCTATGTATATTTTTTTTATTAATCCAATATGCTTTTCACAAGAAACCGACTTATATGGCACGACATGGTCAACATGGAGTTAAAAGAGACTTATGTAGTAAAATTGCACGAAGAGGGGGGAAGTAGTGAATCGATTTTTACTCGCAATTCATAAATATATATTTTATTAAACTTTGGCAATTCTGTAAAACTGTTTTGAAAAATACTTTAAAATGCTTTAATTACTTAAAATACATTCAAATTCTTCCTGCTCAATATCGTAATCTGCTGTCTTTTTTACGAATTTCTGAATTATATTAAAGCATTTGTGGTGATGAAATAAAACCAACACAGGAAGCCTCTCGTTCTTCCAAAGTCATTTTGATTCTGAGTATTAAATTCAAAAGTTCAAAGCACATTTGATTCCTTAGTTTTGTCTTTATTGACTTCGCTCTCGAAATTACCCTTTCCACAGTGGCATTATTTATGAGCAGGCTGTAAAGCTTTAAAGCAAATCCAGCTAAATTTCTTAAAAACGGTTTTTCAACGGTGTCTTATATTAAAAATGTGACACTAAAATAATGCTCCATCTCTGAATGAAAAAACATTTTTCAACTGTATGTTAAAGATTTGTCTCCACTAATTCTCCAGAACCTACAATTTAGATTGGTCTGTTAATTCTAAGGGCAGATGATAAGAAAAAGGGTGATTTAAATTTTTTTAAATATCAGGAGAAGAATTATTTATCTTTTTTAAAGTTACATAATTTGAATGGATTCGGTTTAAAAGTTGCCCACATGAAGTCTTGAGAAAATTATGACATCTTTAATAGATTTCTTGTGTAGACAGTGGAGAAATCAGGTTACTTTTTTTTTATTCAAAAAGACATATCGAAAATCAACTTTCTACCTGTTCCGTGTCATTTCGGAATTTCCTCATGTTTTCACTGGGGTCACCTAATTTTTTTTGGTGATTTTTCCCGATTAATTCATTTTTTTAAAACTTGTTCCAATCCTTTTATGTGTGGTAGAAAGAAGCAAAAAATAGTGAAACCATCAAGTGGAGGAGCGTAAAGTTCGCAAAGTAGCAATAAAATAAAAAAAGTAGCGAAGAGTTTTCAAAATTCGCTAAAAATCGTACAATCTGGCAACACTGCTTTCACAGAGAAAATGAATTGTTTGGTATCGTTTTCAAAAGAAGTCTAGATATTGGCGAGAAAATTGCTTGGCTCTGTAACCCTGCAGAAGGTCACCCCTCCTTTTTTTCCCTTCCCTTCTCCTCATTTAAGAAACCACTCTCTCTTTAAGGGGAGGGGGAAAAAAAAAATTCCCACATTAAGTATTAATGTAACTCGGAAAAGTTTTGGTGAGCAAATAATTCATGGCTCAAGGAAATTATTTTATGCAGTCTATACTCTGACTGGATAATAAGCCCCAGCCGGGCCAAGTTCTCCAGTAATTAACCCCAGCTACAGTAAGTACCTTTTATCAATGCATATATTGTATATCATTGTCAAAAGTTTTCGTTTGACTGAACGAAAAGTATATTGTAACAGTGAAAAAATTAATTTTGAAAACCACGTTTTTCTTCTTCAAAGCAGGAGTGGATTTTTGCCTCTTTTTTTAATTGAAAGAGTAAGAAACAAATGATTGATATGCGTTTGATTGAATGGAATGGATCAAGGGACTATTCTAGAATTTTACCAAATATATTATGTTTCAGTTTTAAGATTATTCAGATCAGATTTTCAATAGAATTATTGATCTCAACGTTTTTTCTTGGTTTATATGTTTTTATTTTTTTCTCAAAAGGATTTATTTCTTTTGGGTGATTTGATTTTAAAGAAACCACAAAAATATTGTGCATTACAACTTTGATGGATTATCCAATACATAATTTGGACTTTTCCTAAGACAGAATACTATTTGCTATTTTTTTTATATGTGAATCAAAATTTAACTGATGGAACCTATAAAACGAGAAATGTTCCTTGTCATAGATAATGATACTATGACAATATAGCCTCCAAAAAAGGAGGAATCTGAGTTTTTTGCTCAGTTATATCACATCCCTAGATAAGTAAAAAAATATCATCAAGGAAACTGGTAACACATAGAAACCATCATAGATATGGAAAATTGCATCTTTTTCTTGAAAGTTTTGTTTGACATGAAAGATTTCTGTTTCAAAGGAAACAGTCCTTTTTTCCAGATTATTTGTAATCTTTTTTATGAAAAGAAACTTCACTACTGATGTATTATACTGTGATTAAACTATTCAAATTATCTTTTTTGCCAAATTAAAAGACATCTTCTATGCAAAATGCGTCACCAAATACTCACATTGCTATTATTACTGTGTTTGAACAAGCATGGGAATGGCTTTCAATATTGGTTGTGTATTGCTGCATTTGGTGACTTGTTTTGATTTTATGAAATTTATTAACAGTGTAATACTTAAGCACTAAGATTTCCTTTAGAAGAATCACTGTAGTTGGATATCTGTGAAAAATGTTACGTAATATGCAACTGGCAACACTTTTTCATGTGGTATGCCATTATTGTAATTTCTTTTAATTAAGTTTCTTTTAAACTCTTAAGAATAACTGATTAATGAATGTGAATATTAATCTTAGATTTTATACAAAAAAACCCCCCTTATGGGAATTGTTTTTCAGTAAATACCTGCATAAATGTTAAAATAATAAATTGATTTACTTTATTTACTATCAAAATTGTTATTCATTTTTATTAATTTAAAAACAAAAACAAAATAAGTATTTGCCTAGAATGCTGTTGACCAAATTTTTTAAATAAAAAAACATTGTCAAATGAAGTTATCGTTTTCATTGTTTTCAAAGAAGCATATATATATAGGCAACAGTTTTTTATTATTTACTGTATATCATGTTTTTTGTTTGAAAAAATTGGGCAGCGGTATAATACATAACTGCCAGAAAATCTCATTGGAGATAAAATAGTTAATGCGTACGTACGGCGCAAAGATCTCATAGGCCTAAAATCTTTTTAAATTATAAATTTAATTATTTTTGTGGAACTTGTGTGAAGGTTAAAGGGAAAAATGTGTATGGAATTACATGTTATTGAGACATGATAACAGCATAAAAAAAACACTTTCCAGTCCTTGGATTTGTGTAAAAGTTTGAAAAAGTTTTTAAGTTAATTTTTAATACATAAATTCAGTTAAACCGATAATGCCTAAAATAGAAAAAAATCTATTACTGTGTTTCAGTTTATCTTCCTATATTACTGAATAAAAAAAAAAAAAATTATCATGAAAAACTTGACACCTTGTTGATTTCTATCATGAAATATTATATATAATTTAAAACATTTTATTTAGATTTATTTTATTACTAGTCACTAAAAAAGATTTCATCTAATTACTTTCCAAATTTTGTCACCAATTATATCTAAAAAATAAATTATATGTTTGTTACTTGCATATTATCATAGCATTATATGAAACGAAGCATGTGGTTACCAATTCAGTGCGTGCAACATATGCGAAATCGTGGTTTCTAATTTGGCGAGTTATTAATAGAGTTAATGATTATTGTGATAATATGCAAGTACCCATATTTCTTTAATGGCTTTAATCATTTGCAAAACTTTGCATGAAACAATTTTTTAAAATAATTTCATTAGTGTTAAAGGCTGGCAGGCATAAGACATATTGACTTCTTTCATTTATTTTAATTTTAAGTTTATTGGTACAGTCGACTCACGATAATTTGAAGTTGAAGGGACCAGTGAAAAACTTTGAATTATCCAGAGGGTAAAAAAACTCATGATTTTTTTTCCTAACACATCTAAATTTTAAACTGTGTAATAAAACAACAAAAGTACATATTATACAGTATAAATATATTAAAGAAGTTAAAATTCATGTATTAAGATAATACATTTGTGTAGTAAATCTCTTTCACGCGCACCAAATCTCTTCCATTCCTCATTGAAAATGAAATTTTTTCGCACCTGGTTCCCTCTGACACTGTTCCCAATACGATTGGTTATTCAAGGCAGGGTCCAGTGCCACCCATGTCCCATTTGGTGCCACATGCTATAAGTCACACAGATGAGCCATAAATAGTTATGTCAGTCCAATGCAAAAAACACAATGTTATGCATCACAATAGCGGACCATCCTTTCTGAACTCATGAGCAACAAGGCCACAAATTATGTGTTCAACATAAGGTATGAACTGCTGACAACAAGTGTGACCAGAACTGTCCACTTGAAGAAGGAAAGCAATGTGTCATTTCACCATAGGAACTGGGAAACACAAAGAAGGGGTAGCAGACAGATGATCATCAAAAGAGCTGCATTACAGGAGAGACACACAGAGACAATACAACACCAAACATGTAAGTTCCAACCTGTTTGCTATAGGACTCTAGATAGTAAGATAATTTTGAGTTATTGCGTGTTGTAGTCTGGCTAGCGACAGATTTTACTATGAAAGATTGAGTGTACCAAGACATATTGTTTTAGTTCAAAATATCAAGAGTTTTTCTAGGGGTGAGCATATACTTTGAATTAGAGAGAGGTTCGAATTAGCAAGAGTTGACTATATATATAAGTGTCTATGTATATAAGTTTTATATTTAAAGTCAAGAGAAAATTAATTTGCCGAATTTTACTGTGTTTAAATTGGAATTTACAGTGCTGCTTCACAACTGACTTTGGCTTTGTTGCATTGATTTGAAATATTGTTTCATAAGTTTTACAAATCATGTTTTCTTATATCATTAATTTATGTTTTTGAAAGATTGTAAAATTCACAAAGAGAGAAAAAAAACTGAATGTGGATAAGTGCACCTTAATTCTAAATCAATCAAATAAATTTCATCCACTGGTAAGTGAAAAAACATGAAACACTGTCCTTATTCAAATTAAAAATTAACATTCAAAAAGAAAATTTAGATTTTATAAGATCTTTAAAAATAATGACCTTTTTACTGGAGCATTACTTCATATTTAAAGGGGTGCCAACAAATAAAAATTAAATGTTAAACATATAATTTTTATATAACATAAGTAAATTATATTATGTGTATATATTTTTGTATAACATAAATAAAATCATATAACAAAATCAAAACTGCCTGATATTGCATGAACCCAGTTGTTGTATTTGGTTAGAATGTTGATGAATATTGTTCAAATACTTTTAGCAATGAATTTATTACAATAAATTTGAGTGGTATGATTTTTTTTTTGGTATATAATGTACGGAAAGTATATGTTAAACATATATTTGAAATGTGAGCAATTATTTTTAAATGTATGCAATGCAATAAAATTCACTCTTGTGTTTTACGAAAAAAATTTGTAAATAATTCCAAAATGTATATTAAAATTTCTCTTTCCTTTTGATACAACAGCTTCTTTTATTTCATTTATATTTTTTGTTTCCATTAAGAATAGTCTTTATAATTAATCTTACAACCTTTGTTATTTACTTTAATTTATCTTAAGTTTCTAGAATATGGTATCAAATAAATATACATTATTAGAGTTTTTAGGGGGTAAAATGTTTCTATACATGCAATACTATGTAATTCAGTTTCAAAAAGAAATATATTTTTAAAACAAGTTTTTTTAACCAAAATTTGCCAAACTTTGTACACATATCGTATTATGAATCTTTGTTTTTATACTGTAAATTAATTAATATTAAGAATTATGCTTCAGAAATTAATTTTAGAATTCATTATTTTGAAATGTGTTTAATTAAATTATGACATTTATCATTTGTAGGAGTTTTGATTACATCTTATTTTTTTTCACAGATGGAACACACAATACAATAATGGTGTTAATTGATTTGGAATGAATTTTCTTTGTGCATCACTGGTCAGTGTGATAATAAATTTAACAATTTAATTGCATCTGAATATATTATTGTCAAATTAAGAAAGCATTATATTGAACATTTAAAAAAAATTGTTTTAAAGTTCAGCATTATAAATGTAATCTCAAATTGCATAAAAACAATGATATTGCAGGCAATATTCTTGCATTTTAGAGTTCATATAGTTAACAAATTTATTAAATGGCTAATGATTTCATAAATACTGTCCACAGTAACAGAATATGCAGAAAATTTTGTGAATGAGTGAATATTAGTATCACACTGTTCAGCAATACAAGGGCTTTTGGTGATGGAGCTTGAAATTTTGAACCATGGTCAAGTGACGAGGACAATGATGAGCTGGTAACCTCTCTCCTAACTCCCACACCACACAACTTGAGGATGTTCGTTCCTTAACATATTTAAGTGATCATTCTTTTCAGCCTGAGAGTCTGCAGGCATACAGGCTCAATCTAATGACAGGCCAGCCATGAGTCTGCTACTTTGACCATATATTACTGCTACCTAGCCTTACTATGCTTTAATATCCTTTTCTATAGTCAATCTAAGATTTCTCTTTAGGAGAATCCTAGTGTGCACTATAAATGTCTGACCTTTAACAGTAAAAATAAATTAAAGTAAAATATTTTATTAGTCATTTGTGGGGATTTACATCTTTTCATATTGGAACTTAAAATATGGATAATGCCTTGGTTGTTTATTGGGAGAAAAAAAATGTGAATACACTAAACTAATCTTAATTGAGATTATCTTTTACATTTAAAGATACAATGTAGAAAAAAATACAAATATAGTTGGGTTAAAAATCCTGTTTTATATATAGGAAGACAACCGTATGTTTCTAAAATTAATCCTAGAAATTTTAATAGGAAATGTTTAGTTTTATGCAATTTTTGTTATAAAATTTTTAGTATATTTTGTAATTTGATTTCTAATAATAATGCCATTAAAACACATTCATGTAAAATCTGTACCTTTTTATTCCTAATTTCTTTTGTGAGATAGGAATGATCTATTACATATATACACAACCTTTTTAGGATGAGGGGCCAAAAATTTAATAGGATCATATCGAGGACCAAAGTATTACGCGATGGCAAATATGTTATAAACGTGAAAACACTGTTTTATGTCAATACGCATTTATCACAATTATTACTTACTCAGGTACACATTATATAGTTGATAAATGGATGAGGCACAAACACTTTCGAAAAGATTAAAATACTTTATCTCAAAAAAAAAAAAAAATCCTGCTAAAAGGTGGCAAATTTGAAACTTGAAATTATATAACAAAGGAAAAGTTTTGCTAACTATACAGAGAATTTTGAAAGTAATTAGTACTTAAAATTTAATGAGATAACTGGGACTGAATATTTAGAGTTATCGATTTTACATCGCTAAGACTTGTTGTGGTAATACGTAGAACAGAAGAAAGGTTTTCATCTGTTATTCTATTTCTTATTTTTGATTTGTTTAAATACATTAGTGAGAAAGTTTTCTCACAAATGTGCTGCCAAAGAAAGTGGCGCATGCAGCTGCATTTTGCTTTAAGCGCGAAAAATCCCCTAGTAAGTTTTTATAAAATTCTAGTATCGATTTTTTTTTAATTGATTTTTGATAACATCAGAATTCTGTAAATCAATTAAGGCTAACTGCATACTCTCATCCACTAGATTTATATCAACAGAAAATGGAGAAGAAAAAACATGAATTTTTGTTTGGCACTTTTTAAATCTAAAAACTGATCAACAAATGCATTGCGCAAGATTTGAATTTGTTCCTCATACTGCATCTTCATGTGTGGAAATGTTTCATGCATTTTTTGGCAGTAGGGAAAGTGCAAAATTTTTAGTTTTCAGCTGGTTTTGAAATAAACATAATTTTTGTTTAAATGCCCTTACGTTATTTATCAATTGAAAAATGAATTGATTCTTTCCTTGTAGCTTTGTGCTTAAGTCATTCAAATGGCCTATTATGTCTGCGAGAAAAGGCCAAATTACACTGGAAACTTACTTCTTTTAACCTTCTAGTATTCCTACCACAGAAATGTAACAATTTCATCAAATAGTTTCATAAAACGCTTAAGGGCAACTCCTCGGCTGAGCCATCTAACTTCTGTGCAAAGAAGAATATCAGAAGGCATATCATCAAAATCTTTTTAAAATTCTGTAAATTGACTATTTTTGAGGGCATTACTACGAAGAAAGTTATTTGCTTCAAATACACACTGCATTAAGGTTGCAAATCCTAATTCTTTACCACATAAATTATCATGATGAATAGTGCAATGAACCTGCAACTGTTCTACACCACAATGGGCAAGGTGTTCTTTTACTATCGAAACCATTCCAATTTTCATGCCAATCATTGATTTTTCTCCATCTGTGGTAAAGCTAATACAATTGTTCATGTTTAAAAAAGCTGCATCGCACAAATGTATCAAACTGGAAAGAAGTTCACTTCCAGTTGTTTGCCCTTTCATGGGGAACATTCCAAGAAGTTTCTCCGTAGCACAAAATTTTTTATCAATTCCACGAACAAACACAAGCAATTGGCTAACTGATGTTCGATCTGTAGATTCATCAACAGCTAAAGAAAAATATACAAAGTTTAAAGCAGCTGATTTTACTTGATTTTCAATGTCCTCCTTCAACTGTTGAATTCTTCTTTGAATAGTCAGTCTATTTAAGCTTATATTTTCAAATTTCCTTTTTGCTTCAGGCCAAAGTTTTTCAGATGCAATTAACAAACACTTATCAAAATCACAATCTGTGAATGGCCGACCTTCTTTAGTGATAATTTCAGTGACACCTAAGCTCACTTCCCTATTATGAATTTAAAAGTTAACTGCACATTTTTGAAACAAAATTTCCTCGACTACTAAAAGTTTTTTTGAGTTGTTCGATTTTTTGCGATCGTTCATATCCTTTCATAGATGCAAAATGTTTATGCTTTGTTTCATAATGCCGCTTTACGTTTTCTCTTTTGCCCCAAAAATCTTGCAACTACGTATTAAGCATGTGAAAGTATCAATGTAATAGATAAAACAGTATTTATCTGTCCATGCATCTTGAAATTTCCGATTTTGAAAATCCCCTTTTTTCTTTCTCATTATCTAAAATATTTTATATGGCTTCATAAATAAATAATACTAGACTAAAAATGCGAAATCAAAAAGAACATCAGATCCGTTCTGTGACAACGATTTCAACAATCTCGATCTACTAGCAAAACCACGGGCTTGTTTAAAAGAATGATCGTTGTAGCTAAATAGAAGTTAAAGTTATTATTGGTAACGCTCACCATGAAGAAAAACGTGGGTTCGATAGGTACTTTTGATTGGCTCAGCATAATTTCGAATCGAGACTGATCCGCTCGCACACGGGAATACGCATTTGTTCTTCGACCTGCTCTGCATCCAGACCATGCGATGGAAGAAATCATGGCTTCCGATGATCACATCCGCGAGCTTCTCCTATTCGAAAACTCGTACTCGCAGATATTCATAAAGGAAACGTTAAAAAGCCGCGTATTAAATTTAAAAAAAACTTATTGAACAACTGTAAAACCGTTATTCTCTGTAATACTGTTTTCGTATACGATTTTTCGCTGTTTAATTAAAAAGGGTCAATTCCATATTAGATTACTCTTCTTTTATAATAGATGTTCGCGGGCCAACTTTAAAGGCTTCGCGGGCCGTAGATTGTGCATCCCTGACTCTGATAAATGTTTATGAAGTTCATTTATAAATTCAGAGTAATTAGGACAATAAATTGTGTACAAATATTATTTTACAAGTCGCATTATTGTTATATTGTAAAAATATTTACAATACAATTATTTACAAAAGTTTTTACAATATATAGTTGTACTGTAAAATATGGGTTTTACTTTAAAAAGAGATCTACATATTTTTTATTATATTTAAAAACCTTTTTAATATTAACTGTGATAATTTGAAAGTGTTGAACATATTTATTCAATATTTTAGTAAGCGCAATTAAACAAAAGAAGAGATTACGACGATGTTCTCAATACAAGATTCGAGATATTGAGAAATCTTCATAAAAAAGAGCTTGAAGTCACAAAACAGGCGAAATACTTGGCTCAATGCTACCCCAAAGACATCGATGAAGAAAAATTTGTGGTAAAGTGCCAATATTTCAAAATGTATGTAAAGGTGAAAAATTAACGACAAGAGGAAACTTTTCTTACTCAGGGAAAAACAAGTTGAAAAATACATTTCCAAATTTAGATGTCACTATGAGGATTTATTTACTTGACTTTTCTTGTGGAAACTGTACAACAGAGAGAAGCGTTTCTGCACTTATGAGAATAAGAGGACATTGAGAACTACTATGGAAAATGAAAAGCTTAATAGTTTAATGATTGCTATGTGCTCAAAATGATATAACAATGGAAATTGATTATAATAATTAATGATTTTGCACTGATGAATGCTCAAAGAAAACCTTTGTTGCACATGACTGCTGTCACTGTCATGATGTCTAAACGTAAAAGATATTAAGATAATTAACAATTTGAATGATAAACAAGTTAAACAATTGATAATTAATGTTCATTCAATAATGCCATACTCCTATACCCAGGCATGTCAAACTCATTTGATATCACGGGCCACATGAGCTATTTTATATTAAGTTGAGGGCCGCATGTTTTCAATGTTCAAAAAATTAATAAAGCAGGACTTTTAGAATGATTAAAATTATTTTTTTATAAAACTCAATGTATTATATAATGTCTTATAAAAAAACAAAAATAAAATTTATAATACGAAATGCAATTTAATATTACTTTTAGAAGATATTTGACATCGATTTCCCCCTCAACGCAAGTCATCAAAATTTGATAAAACGTGTTGAGATGATGTAATTTTTTAAAGGAAAATGTTGATCATTTAATCTTGACCTCTCTGAATTTTTGTTACTTTTCATTAAAGAAAAAAAATCTCGCATAAATAAATGTTCTAAACATAGCCATTCATTATACGCGTAACAAAAAATAACATTTTAAGAAACTATCTGCAGATGAATATATAAAAATCTAGAGAGAGTCTCAAATTCCAAACATTTTTACTTCAACAAGAATCAATAGATTTCAATTAATTCCATTGCAAGTTTTCATCAACAACTTCAATATCGACAGATGGAGGTGACATTAAGAAACGAAATTGTAATTCAAAATTTTTAAAATCAGGAAATATTCGATCGGATTCTATTTTTAACAATTCATTTTGGTGAGAATATTCTGTAAATATTAATTTTAGTGATTTAATCAATAGATTTTGAAAGCTTTAAAAGTGAGACAAGTTTTCTCTTTCTGTTTGTAATAATTTTTGCTTGAAAGTGTTAATATTATCAAATAGCATTGTAACAAAAGGATTTTTGCCTTGAAGCTTAAGTTAAATTGACCTGTAATATCAACTGAGATAGCCAGGATCTTGTAGTTCATATTACAAGTTCATCTTTTTATTCAGCGCATCCATATTCTTTGAAGTATAACTTCTTTGCTCATGGAGTGAATGGGAAATTTGCCCAGTTTTGCGTAACAGTGAAAAAGCGAACGCAAGTAGTGATCCCCCCCCCATCCCCCCAAGACGTCGTCATGGGAGGAGATAGTGAGCGGGAGGAAAAGAGAACGGCGGGGGGTTTACCACGTGACTTACATCATGTCCGTGAAAAAGTTGAACGATTGCTAAGGTGGTATGGAGTGGGGCATCTTGCATTTGGACTGAAGGCGCTTAGGTATTGGAGATGTTAAGTGAGAGTATGCTACTCGTAACGAACTCGTGTGGCGTATTTTCGTAGTTTTTTATGTAATAAAAACGTGCCATTTTCAACGAATAAACGCACCCAAAGTATCACCACTATATCGCTTTTCCCGTTACGGGAGGTGGTCGCGGTAGCCGAGTGGTATAGGCATCGGATCAGGGCTAGCGTGTCATGAGTTCGATCCCAGTACCACTGAAGACCCACCGTGTAGGGGAGCGATGCACATTAAATCTGTCGAGAGCTCAAACGTCCTCCCGTTGGTGTGGTGTGGTAGTTAGGAGAGGGGGGTGCCAGCTCAGGTGTCGTCCGCGTCACTTGACCATGGTTCAAAATTACGCGGACCGTCCCCAAAAGCCCTCGTGTAGCTGAACAGTGGGGCGTTAATATTCACTCACCCGTTACGGGAGTGTCTGGGACATTGTGTATATGTCACTAACGTTCACCCAAGAATCACTACGGATAGCGTCTTGTAAACAAACACAGTGACTTCTGTGAGTGTTGCATTAATTTTTATTTCCATTGAATTAAAATTAATTCTGGTCAGAATGCCTAGAGCAAATGCAAAAAGTGGAAAAAAGTTTCGTGAAAGGAAAAAAAAGAAAAACTAGCAGCAAGTCCAGGCGAAAGTCTATATATCACCAGGTAGTTCTACCGCAGCTTTTATCATCTTTATCCATAAAGTTTTAGTGCTGTACACATCAGAGACTGCTGCAATCATTGGATCCGATGATGATTAAAAGCCGATTATCTTAACTGGAGACTTTGATGTTAATTTTGCTTCTTCTGAAGCAAAGCTACTCATTGAATTCTTGAAACAGACTCTGAATTTGGCAATGAATACTGATTCTAGAGAAGGAAAAAGAGTATACGGAACCACACGATTGATGCAGTTTTCTCACATTTTCTTGATTGACTACAATCGAGGATTTTTATATCCTACTTCAGTTACCACACACCTATTGTTTCTTTCTTAGAAAATGATGATGCAGAAAATTGAATAAAAATATTTTCATACAATAAATGAAGTTCGAACTTTATTTGATTAAAGTAAGTTCTCTCAGCAGTTTAATATAATTAGATGTATTCCTGCATTTACGGCCAACGTCGCCAAAGAAGTTTTACTTCTATCGCGTGGCTTTCCACGTTTTCTTTTTTTATTTTCAAGAAAATAATAACTTTATCCAGCAATTTAAAAGATCGTTTTAACACTTTATGACACGAAGTTCATTGAACTTTCATCCAATATGGTTGACCGATCAATTCACATCCTATATCTTCCAAAAATGAAGCAAATCAACGATACCAAAGTCTTCATGCTCGAATACAGTTACAATTTTACTGACTATTTTAAAACATGTCCAATATATCCAAGTACATGCCAAAGAAAAGTACTTGCTATGGAGTAATATAATGAAAATGTTTAAAATTATTATTAATATGTTGTTTACTTGTTTCTTTTAATCTTGCAACTCCTTTAGGAATACTGGTCATGGTACGTGCACTGTCAGTTGCAGGACAAGTCAACTTTTCCAAGGTACACTTCTCATCTCAAAACTTCTTTAAGTGCATTAAAAATATGTATTATGCATAATATATGACTCTACTCGACTATATATCTCTATTATTTCATTATCTCTGCTGGTTACAGAATTTCAACTTAAACTTAATTTCAGGGTACTTTGTCCAGCTCAAATAAAAACTTAAAATTTTTTTATTTGGTGTACTGGACATAATACCGTTTTTTTCCCTTCCGAATCTAAGCCGCCCTTAATTTCTAGGCCGCACTCCAAATTCTCAAAAAGTTTTTATGAAAAATGAAAAATAGTGTAAAATGGTTTATTGGTATCAAATTTTACGAAATTAAAAGTTAAAATGAGAACTAATAAGAAGGGAAGAATTAGTTATTTTATCATTATTATAAACTTTTAATTACGTAACATGAACCCGCAATTGCTCTTAATACCCTATTCAACAGATTTCTTTCCCTTCAATTCTAAGCCGCCCCCGATTTTAAGTAGCATTAACATTGGGGAAAAAGTGCGGCTTAGATTCGAGTAAATACGGTAATTTTACAGCTTTAGTTCAGTGTTCACTAATCTGCTTGCGACTAAAAAAGTGATAACATATAACTAGTTTTAATAAATAATAACTAGATAATATATAACTATAACCCTCGAGTAGCTGAACAGTGCAAAGTTTGTATTCACTCTCATTCAACAAATTTAGTGAATACATTTTTATTTTTTAAGAATTATTTCTATTTTGACAGCTTGTTTTCATAAAAATTCACAACAAATTTGTCATAGTTTTTTTTTTTTTGTCATAGTGCTTTAAAGTTAAATTCCTTAACAACTGAATTACAGTTTTTACAATGTGAGGCACAATAAATATATTTTTATATTTTATTTGTTTTGAGCGAAAAAGATATTGCAGTTCCCATTTTTCTTGAAAATTAGGGTGTTCCTCTTCAGTTATCTTTTCGTACTCTGTTTTTGATTATGTTTTTATATAAATAAATTTTTAGTTTAATATGAATAAAAACCAAAATCCACTTTACTTCACAAACGATTGAGTAAACACTACACTTTGTCTTGGTCTCATCTTGGCGTTTTTAATTTTTGAAAAATAAAACTTCAATTGCCTCTGACGTCCTGCTATTCGTTTCTCGCTGATTGGACATTTCAAAGAGAAATAAAAGTCGCACTCACGATGAATCCTAGTGTGATCTATAACAAAAAATATTCATAAATGCATTTAAGATAAATATTTATTATATAAAATTAAATGGAAAAAATTAATAAAATATTAAAAATAATGTTCATTTAAGGGTTATTTTGATAGTTAAATATGATTTTCTCGTTAAAATAAATTTCCAAAAAAAAAAATAAAAAACTCTTTAAAGATTGATATTTAAAATTTTGTAAAATGTCTCGCGGGCCGCGTGTTTGACATGCCTGCTCTATACTGTAATTCCATACGATTTTATTAATTTACTGTACTAATTTACAAAAGGAGGTGGAGGGGCGTCCTTGATGCCAAGTGAGTGAATTTTAACGTCGCGTTGTTCAGCTACACGAGAGCTTTTGGCGACGGTCCGCTTAATTTTAAACCAGTCCGTGATGCCAAAAGGTAAGAAATGAACAAGAGTGACCAAATCATGTCACCCTCTTTCCTTATGGCTGCCAGTCCAGGACACGGCGGTCCATAGTGGTGGATAATAATAACGCTGTTCGTCACTGGGAAATGGAACGCGAAGCGTTCCTCCATCCCATATCTGGTTTTTTTTAATGTGGCCTGTTGTTGTGGGGCCTTTATTGAGAAGTGGTTCCCTGATTGGTTGGCTGTAGTAGTCAAGCAGGCGTGGCTATTGTATCTGATTCAGGAAAGTCTGAGTTGGTGAGGGATGATCTTGGGATAATTTTGAATGGCTTGTCTGCTATTGGCTGATGAATCTCTGTGAGCAGGTACTCTATTGGTTGCAATGAAACGTTGAAACTAGAAAAATGGGTGGGGTCTAGAAAAAGCTAGCCTGTGTGGGAAATGCAGGTAGAAAAAAAAATTATTGAAAATAAAAGGTTAAAAAGGAAATAATTTAGCTATGGTCACTCACCACCGGTGAGTGACTAGGCTGATTGCTAGGGGGGATTATAAGAATCCAGGAGAATTCTCCTGGGTCTTTTAATATTAGGCTCTGGGTAGTAATTATTGAGATTTTGAATATTAATATTATTGATGTTAGGAAGGTTGTCATAAAATTTTTTGGCTAATTTCTGGATGTAATTTTCAAAAGGTAAAATATCTATGGCTTTATATACAAGTATCGAGTTACTTTGGTGATATTGCGAATTAATGCATTTTGTGAGCCTTCAAGAATTTTAATGAGGTGGTGGATAATGGAAGGACTCTACATTATATAAGAAGACAAATAAAGGGACAAAAGTAAGAGAGTTAAGGGCAAACCCCTCCCGAACCCAAACTGGCAAGGTAAGAACTGAAGGAGAAAGTGCTCAGTAAATAGTGGGAGGGGCGCAATTCTTTGAAGTGCTTAGAGCAGTGATTCCCAAAGTGGTCTATATAGATCTTCAAGGGTCTATGTCGACCTGCAAGGGGTCCACAACAGCAAGAAAACAATTTGGGGGTTCATGAGCTGTAAATGGGGGTCTACGACAGTTGTTCTCATTAAACCAGATCCTATTTTAATTTTTAAAGAAAATTTAACCTAATGGGAATCAGATTTTTAGCTATTTAAACACATTTATTTACTAAATTTAATGAGGATAATTTGCAGTTATATGTGGCATCATAAATTTTATAAAAAATAGAACCATCACTTCAGCATTTCTTGCCAGAATTAAGCTAAAGGATGGATGTAGCAAATTTTCCTAGTTTCTCAATTGCTGCCAGGAAAATGTCGTTTTAACCTAGATTCAACATTTAAATTCCCTTTATTCAGATTTTGAAACTAGGCTGGAGAATGCATTTACTTGGTATTTACCACAGAAGGCAATGAATTACTATGGTCACATTGAAAAAAAAATGTTATATTACAAGAGGAACTGATAGGAATATGCTAAATGAGATCTTAAAGTAAAGTTTAGAAACGGATGTCAGCAATTTTGGCTTTAAAGAGACATACCTAGTACTTATCTCGAATTATAGAGTATTGGGGAAAGTTTTTAATTGCTTTTCCAAGTGAGAAGGAGTTTCAGCACTTTTGTCTGCTGGACACTACTAACTGAGGAAATTTAGGATTAAGCCTGACAAGATTGATGACAAATGTTGAAAATTTGTTGTTGAAACACCAGATTTATCCCTATGAGCATTTGTTTTTTAATCAGTTATTTTCTGCACCACTTAAATTTTAAATTAATTAACATGCGCTTCTTAAGTTACCAAACTTCACTACAGTTAGAAATTTAAATCTTTTAAAGTAAGTAGCTCTGCACCAGCTGTCATAAACACATTTAAGTTAATAAATTTGCAAAAATTCAATATTACGTAAGCAGGGGGTCTACCCAAAACCGAAAAACATGGCAAGGGGTCTACGAGACAAAAAAGTTTGGGAACCTCTGGCTTTAGAGCGTCAGGGAGGTTAAAAACGGTCCTGGTTAAAACCTCATTCTGCTGTGGTAAAAAAAAAAAAAAAAGGTTTGAGCAATAATTCTGGATTGATATATTTTGCATATTGAATTGCATCCTAATTACAGAGGAGAACATTTTAATTATGAGCAGGAAGAAAAGGCTAGAGAATGCTTACTAAGGTATAACTATACTAATGCTATATTGCATACTAAGTTTGAATCTCTTCAAATTTATATTGTACTGATAGCATAGCAAAATTGGTATTACTTCTTTGTGAAAATTAACTGAAACATAAGAACTAGTTGTTTAATAGGTTCGACTGTTGTTTAATAGCTTATTACTTTACTAGAGTTACTTTTTGTTTATTACTCTTCCCTTTCTCATGTTCTGCATTCATAGTATTATCTAAAATACATACAAATTTAATAGCATTTAAATTATTATTTCAATGATGTATTGAGTATTATTCTAAGTAAGTTAAAAAATATTAAAGTCATATATTATTAAAGTTAAAATTTGTAAAAATAAAGGGGTTACTTTTCCCCGTAAATAAAACATATCTATTTTTTCAAGACGGTTATTAACAGTTTTTCCATGGTTTTTTCCACCTTCGACAAATACGTGCCAAGTCTAGTTACAAACCTAAAGCGAAAATGCTCAAGGTTAACACAAATACAACAAACAAAAAGAAGTTTTCTCTATGTGAAAAAAAGAAAGATGCATCAGCAATTCCTTACCATAATTTAAACAATTGCTCTCTTTTTCTGAAATGGAAATAAAAAAAATGACTTCGAGCATGTGGGGAAAAAATATTTATTTTACCAAAACAACAGCGAATGGATTCAGAGGTCACTGGATAAAATAATTTCTCACGAACACTTCGATTCGAAACGTGTACTTTTATGTTTAATGCTGATGCAAATTTCATAGAATATAGAGCTCTTTTTTTTTGTGAAAAATAGCATTGACTTTTTATACCTTCTTCTGCATTAAATATTCCAAACTTAGCTCTTTCATATTTCCTTCAGTTGGCTGATCCTACATTTTACAAACCAGGCCGTATCTCGACGCATTGATAGGATGTCAATGAGTATTTCAGATTCTAAAAAATTGACGCATTTAAAGCGATATGGTACCCTAAAAATCATCAAACTATCGAAATTCTTTTTATTGTTATTTGATACTTCGAATCTTTATAAACATGCCTGCAAAATTTCAAAGCTTTCACCTGCATTTTTATCAAATTATGGAGCAAGATTTGATGCTGGACAGCAACTACCACGCCACATTTCAATTATCTGCTAGAAAAGAGCCTGATACAAAATGAATTAATTATTTTTCTACCGCGCGTAAATGAGACTGACATTATATACGCAGTAGCAATCATTTCAAGAAAGAATTGTGCAATTCATGCAAAATTCTAGTTTGTGAATTGTTTATTGGGGGGGGGGAGCAAATGGATTTGGTCAAGATTTAAAAGTTGTGCTTGCTTTTTATTATATTATTATGAATGAAATTAAAACTTCAAAACGGATTCTTCCAAAGCACAAATACTAAATCTCATTTTGATAACTCAGATAA
>BMAO01028200.1:0-50603 GCA_019973975.1 Trichonephila clavata | reverse complement strand
TCCTGAAAAATAAACAAGTTCAATAAATTGCATAATGTAGCAAAATACGAGGGTTAGTCATTTAGTGAGTCACAAATGTACATGGCAGGATTTAAAGTAGGAACAGATATCTTCAAATAATGGTGATTGATGACAGCCGCATACAGCTTTATGATATTCAATTCATATTGAGTCGATGGCATTCACACGCATACGTACTGCAGTTTAAAAAATGGCGATGGTGCTGAATGATTGTACAATAGAATTGCGGTCCGATTTTTGTGGGCTAAGGGTCTTGAACAAAAAAATATTCATAAAGAAATGTTACATGTTTATAAAGATAAGTGTTTATCATTTAAAGCATTGTACAATTAATTGGATGAAGAAATTTTCGCAAGGCCATTCCAAAATTATTGATCAAGATCGAAGTGGCCGCTCAGTTTTGATTGCGACGAAATAAACTGAGCAACAGTGAAAGAATTGATTCGGACTGTCGCGCGAATAGTGGCAATTAACAGCATGGCAACGGTAATAGGATGTTCTCATGGCTTAGCATACAGCATAATGCATGATTGTTTGAATTTTCGAAAGGTGTAAGCACGTTGTGCTCCCGACAACTGACCGAGGAACACAAAAAAGAATCGAATGGGCATTTGCTTTTATCTGTTTGGTCCACATTAGCAACAGTGTGGAGGCAAACAATTTGAAGATGAAGACCACGTTCCTTATGAAGTCCTGCTGTGGATGACACAGCAACCCAAAAAATGCTATACAGCTGGAATTAAAGCTCTGATAAAACGATGGGATAAGTGTATCAATGTTACTGGAGATTATGTGGGAAAATAAAAATTGCTTCCAAGTATAATTAGCCAAGTAAATTATTTTTTATTATCTTTTGTGACTTACTAAATAACTTTCTTTCGTAAATATAAATGTCTATGAAACACTACTTTATATTTTTTACTTAAGATGAAAGGCCAAATGGCTTTAAGGTATGTGCACTAGTGCATGAATACAATGAACGTAATTCATTTGATGTCTTCAAAATATGAATTGATTCAATTATTAAATTCATTTATAAGGGATATTTAGCCCTCCACAAAATCAATTCCCATCTACTGTTTATAATGTATTCTCTCACTGCCTTCTGAATCTCAATTTTTCTGTGTCATTAGAAGTAATTTTAACTTAGGAAAGAGAAAAATAATAACCATGTGCAAAAATTAAGCCATAAAAAGATTTGTAGAATGCTTAACGATTATTATTTATCATGAACTTATATTATCAATAACATTTTATGAATTTCCTTTATCAGTAATTTTCCTTATCAGTATCAGTATTCCCATTTTATGAAATACATATCAGTATTTCTGATTTTATATAAGCGATAGACGATGATTTGAAAGGTGAAAATTGCATCTTAGAAATGGAAAAACTATGAAAGGAATACCATCCTTCAGTAGGTTACATGAACAAGTTCAACTTTATTGACAGATGAGGCACTTTTAGAACAGGGGTGAGCAATTGTTTTGACTGGAGGATTGTGGAAACGGAAGATCTCGACGGGTCTCATCTTTTTGTAATTGTTGCATCTTTTATTTTAATTTGCATCTCAAACAAAGATATAAATTGTATCATAAAATTAATAACGCTAAATAAAGTAGCGGCAGTTTTATTTAATTCATTTATTGTGCTTTTTTCGAATCATCTTGGCAACGAGCACATTAATTTTAAAATCAGAAAAATGAGAGACAAGTGTACTCTATCACACTTTTCTACAATGTTTTTTTAATCAGGACAGAAATTGTGCTTGTTGAAATTCTCATCACATTCTGCACAAGTTAATGTCAAACAACTTGCATCTATATTTGCTCTTGTTGATCTTCATGCAAGAAAAAACGTTGCTCACTGATACTCGTATAATTCGGCCAGAACACAGAGAACACCTTCTCTATATTTGGTTTTCTAAATGTCTTGATGAGTCGCTATTAGCTCACCCCTGTTTTCAAATCATCCATTACTTAATCTCTAACAGAAAATTACAAGTGTGTACTTAGAAATTTAGCAATTAAAATACTACGAACAAAGAAACGAGGGATGATCAGAAGAAAAGGTTACAAGCCGTAGTATTTGAAAACTACATATTTTGGAGAAATTTTGCTTCCCCAAAATGGGGGGAAATGGCGCTAATTGTCAAACAGCTTGTTTGCGGGTAGGTAATGAAAGTTCCCAGATGGTTCAGGACTATTGAAATGGCAAAAGCGTTGGAAATTGGTCTCGTTCTGAAGTGCGAGCCGTGATTCAAATTTTATGAGAAAAGAATGTGTCCGCGCAGAAATTCACAGTCAAATCGTGGAAGTTTATGGTGAAGAAGCAATGAGCAGACCACAAGTAGCGAAATGGTGTCACTCTTTTCAGTCAAGCAGACATGATGTCGAAAACCGCAATATGGCAGGGAGCAGGCGACCAAGTTCTTCAACGGCAGAAATCAACATGACATGAATTGAAGAAATGATTCAAAATTATCGACAGGTGAAATCTCGTCAGAGCTGGGACTGAGCTAGGGTAGCGTACAGCATATCGTTCCTGACGTGCTGCGATATTCCAAGACAGTTCTGAGAGAACATCCGCCGAGACCTGGCTCAATGAACAAGGACCTGATTTCTACCAAGACGGTTTAAACAAGTTGGTTCTGCGTTCTGATAAATGCCTAAATAGGCTTGGTGATTACGTCGACATGTGATAGGCACGCATGCCTCTTGATTCCCTTTTGTATTTTCTGTCTACTGTTAATAAATATTTCTTTTCGACTTGTAGCCATTTTTTTCTGATCACCCCTCGTGAATATTATAGATAATTTTTAATAAATAAAGAAATCAAAACCATCCATTATGGAGATCAGAAATCAGTATGGAAAACACTTACTCGTACATTCGAGGGCTTCTTTTTACTAGATTTGTAAAATGACGCTGGACAACAAAGTAGTAAGACCCAGAAGATAATGACGACACCAGTCATACTCGCCAGTACCACATAGGCATACATAAGATCAGGCATGTGTTCTATATCTATTTTATCCACTGACTCAGTAGAATTAGAGACAACCTCTGATTCAATGTCTTTAATGAAGGTTCTTGCCAAGACAGGACCAATAATGGAACCAGCTCCATATACGAAATGAAGTGCTTGAAAATACGATTGACAGTCCCCTTTCCATATCTTCAAGAGATAGGTGTTGAATCCTATGAAAATAAAAATTGATAAAAGGTACATTGGACTAAATTCATGACGACCGCATGATAGAGACAATCATGTGTTCTTCCTTGAATTCAAAATAGACATAAAACTTGTACTTGCTGTTATATTCGTAAAATTATGATTAAGTGTCAAACTTTCCAATTGAGTAAAAATGTTCAAGTATTAAAAAAAATCATCAAAATGTTTAATAAGATTAAAAAAATTCTTCTATTAAGCATGTACTTTTAAATCAAATGTATTTTGCGTATTTATGAGTGTTATTATTTCTGATAAATATATACGGTTTAAAAGAAAGTTTGATACTTACGTATTATCGCAACTGTATTGGCGACATAAAATGATACGAAGCACATGGTTCCCATTCAGCGCGTACGACATATGTAAAATCGGGGCTGCCAACTTGGCATCTAGGATTTTGTTATTGCTGCGATAGTACGTAAGTACCGAAAGTTTCTGCAAGACGTCACGCACAAAGTTGGCCACGACGTGGCAATGGAACTGATTGGCTGAAAACACGTGCTTGAATTTGTCATGGGACTATGACATCACATGCATTTCATGCTTTTGACGTAGAAAGCGTTTCATACTTTTAGAAGTATACATGTACCTTTGCCACCTTATCATTCAAGGGTTTCAGATCTTATCAGATGGCATTCTCGCCATTTTTGACTGGTCACCTGAGGTGCATGAATTTTGAAGGTGGCAAAAGAAACTTCCCAATTTACACCAAATGGGACATCAGCTCTTTTTCTCTTGCGCACGTTCTGCAATGTTTGGTGTTTTCCTGGGAGAAGGATGTTGTTTCTCCCTGCTATTCTTAGACTTTGTGCAGATTTATGGGCTCATGCACCTGGTCTAGTTTCACTGGACCAGATAGCAATTAGTGCCACCACCACCTTTGCAACCTAATATTGATGTCAAAACTGAGATGAGAAGCTGTAGCTCCTTTAACATTTCGTTATGTTTAATTTTAAGTATGTATGATAAAAATGGCCAAAATATTAGTACAAAGGAGTAATAAACACTTGAAAGTACGAAATTTTAAAACATCGAATATAGATAAGTACAAGATTAATGATCTTTAAGATTTTATACATAAGCATCTTCCTAGAAGAAGTAACGATATTATTATACATCAGTCAAAAACGTTCAACAGATTAAAATTGCAAAATTCTAATAAACCTTATTTTTATCAGAAATAATATATCTCTCATAACCTTTATTTTTATTGCATCTACTCTGGTTTTGCTTCAGACAAAGCATTTTACAATATTGTTATATATTTTCTCCCCTTTAAACTCCTAGGAACAAAATGTAAACGGTTTTTAAAAGAGAAAAGTTTGAATAACAAAAGAGGAGGTAATTTCTCTTTTCACTAATATGGTCAAAAATTTTTGTTTTTACTCATTTGGACACATTCAACTTTTGAGTCAACTTTACACTTGTCCTTCAAAAAAAACTGATTCTGTTTTATTACATAACAATGCCATTTTTATAACATAATAATGCCTAATAATGCCTTAATATATTCAATTGTTTTACTTATCTAAAGCTGATCTTTCACTGCATATATATACTATATAGTGTTAGTAATCTCTACTAGAGAGGGAGAGAGAGAGAGGAAGAAGTGATTCGAACTTCAGAGATAAAGAAAACAAAAAAGTATTTAAACTTAAAAGTGTGGATGCTTCAGTTGTGTTGTAACTAATGATGACTTAACAACAGCTTATAATAATTTATATAAAAGTGGGGTTTAACCAGCTTTGGGGCTAGTCCTCCTTCCCCCTTTCTGTTTATAATATTGAGCGAAATCCTGTTGAAAAATACGGTTAGAATTTTTAATTCAAAACTGGAAGAAGGAAACTTAATTAAAGAGGCGTTCAAAAAGTATATATAGACCTCAATGTATCTGTGTATAATAAAAAGATTAAAAATAAAATTATTGAAATATATTATTTTAAAGACTACTAATATGTAATTTATAGGTAGAATATATATATATATATATACATATATTAGTACCTATCACTTTCGAACATTATTTTTGATATATCACTTTAAACTTCTTGGATAAATTTATTTGGTAATTTTATTTTCAGTCACATACAAATTATCAATCTTTTTCGGGAGAATTTTATTTTGGGTGATTACTTCTTGTACGATGTTTCGTTCTTTCAACAAAGGGGAAAACATCAACAATATATCGTAATCCGTATATTTTTAGAGACTCTACAATTAAGTCCTCTGAAAAATAAAATATGTTAAATTAATATTTTAATATTGATTGATTGGTTATTAGAGTCTCGCTTTAAACCAACTCGATTGCTATTGTCCATGAACTTCATAATTTTTTAACAACCATCACTTGATGAAACAAATGATATCTGTCATCCAACTCTTTATCGTGCCAAAGGGAGGACAACCGTTTTTACTCCAATCTTAACGGATCTATTTTTCCAGTGTTAATGCTACTGAAAATCGGGTTCGGCTTAGAATCGAAGGCAAAGCTTATGTTGGAAGTGGGGTTGAATATCCGCCCTTTTCAAAAGGAAAAATGTAACCATCCATTCTAGCCACTTACATCAGTTTATCTCTAGTATTTAGTCTATCCTAAACATCAATGTTTGCTCGCAATTAAGAAGGGTTTTGTTGTGTATACTTTCCTTTAATCACCTGAACATAAAAGATATCGGTATGGCATCAAGATGAACTCCCTATGAAGAAAGTATGAAAAGGGAGGCAAATTTAAATTCAGAAGGAAAAAAAACGGAAATGGAGCAGCGGTCACTGAAAATTTGACATTGATGAAACAAATATACGTCGATGGCATAAGTAAAATAATATAATTTTTCCTAGCAATTGTTCAACAATCAAAAAATTATTTTGCGTTTTTCAACAACACATTCTTTTTAAAAAGTTGCTTAAAAAATTCATCGCATGGCATGGAAGACGACATCGTGTGGGAAAATGGCGAGAGCGGCACCAATGCCGAAGTTAGCTTTGACAATGGGAGTGACGAATGATTTTCGAAACATGATACTGACGGTTAGAGTAATTATAGGTTCATGTAAGTATTCGAAAGTGTTAATACTTTTTCAATAAATTCTTTTTAAGGTATCCGACTACCCCATAATAGTCAATTTTTCCAAAATTGACAAATTTTTTTTATGATTTTATTTTATAGACCATTTTATTAGCTTTATAAAAATACCATGTTTATTATTTTCCGTTCACTAAAACAAAAACTACAAGTGTTTCAGTAAAATCAGATGTCATACTTAAAAACGTGTTTTACTCGAAATGTGTTTTTTTTTAATACTCAAATGGGGCCGGCGATTGCTAAAAAGTTTTGAAAATAATTAACTGAAATTTTTTGTGTATGTTCTGTATAGTAATAGAAGTGTTTTAACTATCAGATTTACAATCACTGTTTTATTACAAAATTTACAGTCTTTTATGTGAATATAATCACTGTTATTTTAAGCAATTTCAAGTAATAACTAAGATAAAGTGCTGTAGTTTTGTAAAAATTAAAATATCTCTTTCCCTGAAGGTCATTTTAAAAATGAACAACATCGCAACACATCAGAATTGGAAAATTGAAAATTTGTGCATAAACTTTTGGTAGACATGGGCCGCGTTTATGTAATTTTTTGTGAATTTTTACCCATTTTCATTTTAATAATAATAATTTATTTTATCCCTTTTAATTTTAGCATATTGTTCTTAACATGTCTAACCAAATCTAAAAACAACACAAAAATCCCTATATCTCCCTTCTTTTTAAAAAAACTTTGTTGTGAGTAGTCGGATACCTTAACTTCTTATTATTTCTCACGCTTTTTTTAATTCTTAAGTATCGGATATCGATGAGCCTTTTACACATTTTTTATATATTTTTTCCCTCAGCCGACTGGGTGGCGTAGTTGGTTTGCCGCTGGTCTTCTGCACCCAAGATTGCGGGCTCGACCCCAGCCCAATTCGGTAGATTTTCAAGATGCAGAATATCGACAGCGGCCATGTCGTATGACTATGCGGCATGTAAAAAATCCCTTGAAGTGGCTTGGGTGCTCTCGTCAAAACTAAATTCCTAAGTTCAATTTCGCATCGTCAGAGCTCAGGTGCCTCCATCTGGGGAGGAAATTGGGCATCAAAATTACTTGCGGCAATTGGTGCCGCACTAAAAAGTGATACCAGCTCCTGGGGAATGAACTAGGTCTGCAAAGGTAAAACATACCAATACGCAACCCCATTAGAAAAAAAAAAGATTTGTCTCAAAAACGTGTAGAGAATTGGGGTGCGGCTTGGAATCAATGACATTTTTTCGCATAAACATTTAGAGAATTTGGGTTGCGGCTTAAAATCGATAGCGGCTTAGATTCGAGTAAATAAGGTAAGTGAGGAATCCCAAGCCCTTCATATGTCAGTTGGGTAAGCAAACATCCATCACAATACCCTTCAGCTTACATTACTACTTTGGCTCCCTTTTCCCTAACGATGTACTTGGACTTCGCTTGCTTCCGCCATCAATGCCTGTTACAGTACGCGCGTTCCAATCATGGTTTGGAGTACAAAACGAGTTATTCTCATTGTACTACAGTAAAATACTATTAACGGCTGCGTTTTCAATTAATCACTATCAGTAACAAATACGCCTATTAAAAACACTCTGTCATGATATGCGCATACATATATATTTAAAAGAAGTGTTTTATACGTACTTAACAAAATTACAATATATCCTTTCCTTTTTATAACTTAGTGTATTTATAATTATTTATAAGGACTTATATAAAATTATATATGAAAGTACATTTTAATTTCCATTACACAAAATTACTAACCAACATCTAATATGCTCAGACATAGTCCAGCAATAAAGAATAACACAGAAAGTGTAGTGAGAGTTTTGCAGAATGGTATTCCTAAGGCAGTTAATCCAGTGCCTACTTTGAAAGCTATGATGAAAAAATTCCTTAGTCTTCTTGATGGTGTAGAATCAAAGACCAGTCCACCTGAAATTGACTATTATTTATTGATAGAATCCATCATTACACTAAGCATATATTTAACGTTTTTTATTTAAATATAAAACAGAGCTAAAAGAAGTTCAATAAAACAAAAAAAAAATCATCTATAATGAGTGCATTTTAGAAAATCTATCCAGGCTGACTTTTTAAATAGCAATCCTTAGTTAAAGTGTAGTATAGGGGGGGGGGGACCTTGGCGATGTCAATTACTTTTGGCAATCAAAATCGTTCGCCAATCTACTTCACTTAGCGATAGGTGTCCGGAAGCTAGAATAAATTCGTTATCTCACCATAATATCTATATGAAAATCGCCAAATTGAAAGCCCCCCCCATACTACACTTGAGCCGCAGCCCTTTTATATAAAAGTACTTTTAAAAAATAATTAGGAACATCTATAGAGAGAGGGAGGGAAAAGTTGAAGGGATAAAAATTTTTAAAAAAATTAGCTTCATTAATTTTTGCTCTTCTGAATTCACTTCTTTTTTTTAACATCAATGTATTAGTCATGGTTTGAGAAGGAAAGTATAAAATATATAGTATTAGCCTTATATCAACCTCATGTTAACCTTATATAAACTTCATAATATACCATATAATATATAACCTCATTATTAAATTAACCTTATATAACCCTCAATGTTACAGACGCTCATCACGCGTTTATTTGGATTTTGCACTGTTTCAAATTTTAAAAACGCATGTATCACGTTCAAAAATAGTTGTTTCTTTTACTAATAGATAACAGTTCAACCTGAATGATAAAGATTCGAATGCAATATTTCACAAGAACCAGCACATTTTTAGGTGTGAAATGGCATCAACTTCAAGCTTTTGAGAGCTTTTGATTTATTATTTAAATTATTTGTTTAAAAAGGTGTGACGGATCTATACGTGACCTTCTGATTAATCATCTTGGGGACACTTTGTGGTTAGCTTTAGCGTTAACTCACAGCCATCCCTCAAGAAGAAACCTTGATATGTAGATTAGTTTGACTATATAAAGTCAAAAAGGTTTTGTAAATGTAAGATATAAGGAGCAGAGGAACTGTTGCGGTGATACGTAGGTGAGATATAATTCATTACCACAACCTAAGTTAAAGACGGAGTTTGCCACTATAATAAGTGGATTGAGAACTAATAATCTAAGATAGATTGGATTAGATTACATTAAACAGATTACTTGCACTTGGTTACTCAGTGTAGATTGCTCTCTTTATATCACTCTTAGGGTCTTCTCTTGTAGTTTCACTTGTGCTTGAATAGTAATAAAATAATAACGAATATGGAACTTTCTGGTGATGCTTTGTTTCCCCCACACCCTTAGATAGGCAGGACGATGAAGGATCTACTTCAAATAGAAGTCGCTCACAAAAGTTAAATATCAATAACTATATTAAACTCACGCTTCTGAATGTTTTCTCCAAAACGCGGACAAGATCCGAACGGCTTAAGGGATAATAACTTTAAAATGATAAGTAGAGTGTAAAATGTGCGTACTTGACTTTGACTAGTGTGATTTGTAGCTATAAATATTGATCGGCTGTAAATATTAACCTGCTGTACCGACAACTTGACACTGCCGGTATAGCCAGTAACAACTGCTTTTAAAAATATGTTTTTCTAAATTAATAATTGTCAAATTAATATTTTGTCAATAAGAATTATGTAAAAATTGCACAGGAAAGTCAGTTCATATGCATTGAGCTCAAGACAGTATGTTTCAAAACTTGAAAGGCGCATTGATAACTGTTGAGTGTGTATCGGTACTCTTCCTTCATGGTGTTGTACTTTAGATGTGAAAAATACATATATATGACAGGCCCGCTGATAAAAGGAGGCGAGCATCATCTCTAAAATAACTTCTTCATTGGTTTTCCAACATGTTAAATCCAACATGGCGGCCCTTTGGCACTCAACCGAGTGGATCAAACGACAACATTGCAGCGAGGAGTCACTAGATATTCTTCCCACTCATGCTCTCTACGCTGGCTCTACTTTTAAGTAATCTCATCTAGCCTCAAATCCCTACTCAATAGTAAGGAGTTCGTTCTATTTCTACTTATTATTTACTTAATTTTGAAGCTAAACATTCCAGACCTGACATATATATGTTCCAAAATCTATTAGTTTTCGTAATAATAATAATTACTTAATGCGTATATTGCCAAATATGGAGATATTTCACAATGGAATTTTCAAAATACAGTGATATTTTTAAGTAAACGCGTCTAAATTGGTTGCACGTGATTGGTTATCCCTACGGATAAACCAATAACCAACCAGGTACCATGGGCTCGAATCTTTTATAATATCCTGATCATTTCGACGTTAATTGTAATGAATTTAAGATCTGTATTTCATTTAATCAATAACAACTTTATAATCATTTCAAACTTGTGAATTTTTAAAAAAATTATTTTGTAAATAGTGCGCATTATTTGTATAATACTTAGATACACACACTTATAAAATCATTATTTGCCCAACTTTTCATTAAATTATTTTGAAATTTCAAATATTGTACTCTTTCTTTCCTTTGTGAACTTTCCATAATAACTTGCCAATTTACAGTGGGAAAAAATTAATATTTTCTGATTAGTTTAATCTCACTTTTTCAGTGCTGAGCCCGAATTTGCTTTTTATAGTCTCTGTTTATTTTAATTCTTTGTTTCATCTGACATTTCTACTTCATTTTATGTATTGTTTTTTTATGAATATTATAAAGCGCTTCTTTATACACACGCACACAGATATATATATATATATATAAATAATCATATACTTACCTATTAAAGAACCAATTACATAGCCTATGGAACGGGCGATGAATATTATAGGCATTGAAGAGATATATTGATTTACTATCTTTTTTAGATATAAAAGTGTTGGTCCTGGTAATGATCTGTAGCATCCCTAAAAGTAGTAAATAGATGAAATTGTTATAGAAAATAGTGTAAATGATTAGTAAATATGTATTAAAATATAAAAGTCCTCATTAAACGTCTATAAAGATATATTATTCATATGAAAAGGTATAGCAGTTAATAATTATTGTCAAAAGACAAAAAAATAAAAATTTAACTAAGATAGTAAGGGGAAGTGGAAACACATAAAATATTGAGGGGTCTCTTTTTTTTCTTTTCCTCGTAGTAAAAGAAATGAAACTCTGTTTTCCATCCATAACGCTTGCTTATCATTTAATTCTCACACAAGGAAAAGTAATACAAATTTATTAAATGAAAAAATATCTATACGATAAGGTTTTTATAGATAGAGCTGACCCCCTGTGAATGAGTTATAAATATGGCGGTGGTATCTATATAAGCCTGTAACAGCCTCCGGACTGAAGTGATACCCTTCGGGCAGCCAATGAGAATCTCGGTCTTCATCGACCTTGCACCAATGAGAGAGCAGCCTTTCAGCTATCCTTCTTCACGAACTTTTTACATGCACAAACATTAACCAAACGATTGGCTCGACTAATCAGGAAGCAGTTCATCAGCATGATAACGAGAACTTCGCTCTACATTTATTTCACCGCTAGATATGGGGTTGGGGGCCGCCAGCGACCCATACGCCTAGACATAAAGACCGTAAACACCGGACTCATTTTAATCCAGCGGTAAGTTACGTGCTTACGAAACGGAAGGTGCAGAGATTGAATATCCTTCAGAAATATTTACCACATACACAGTATTCATGCAATTTAGGGCATTTCTAAAGCATTTACCATATATTATAAACGCCTTAAATAATTCCATATGCTGCTATATCTGAATAAAAAAGATTTAAGATCTTCCTTGCAATGCAAACTGTTTCTTAGAGTAAAGCTTAACAGTTTAGAAACCTATACATATGTATTTAGAATTATATTTCGTCGTCTCACTGAATAATTTGTTTCAAAGTTGGCATAATGATGTGTGAAATTCTGATCCTTATTTTTATGATAGGTTTTAGAAATAAATAACAATTTTAACTCAAAATGATTCTACAGATATACAACTGGTGAAAGCAAAAACAAATTTGATATTGATGCTTATTATTTTACAACTTTATTTTCTCACTTACCATACATAGATAAGAAAAAGCTATTACGATGGTTAAAAAAGTTTTTTTTAATCTTTCAATTTTCTCTTTCTTTTGCTCCTCTTTACTGGAATTCTTATCATCTTTATTCTTCTGTAAGGAAACATTTTATCTTATGTGAATCACACCTTATTAAAGATTAAAATGAAATATAAGTAAAAATTACGCACACACATATATAGCTAGAAATTAATCACAGCACCAATTTAAAAATTAGCATTTTTGAAAGGAAAAAAGAGGTAATAAACATTACTTTTATCACATCTTGCAAAACTTTTTCTGGAAATGGAATCTGTTTAATTCAGTCTTTGGTGCTTACGTATTATACCGTTGGCCAATTCTTTAAATGAAAAAAACATCGCCAAATGCCGCGATATGCAGCCAATAGCGAAAAAATTTCCCCATTATGCACTGGCACAATCCAAGAAAATGAGTCGGGGAAGCCTGCTCGATGTTATATTTTGGACAAATCGGATGGGTTTTATGACCACCCTGGAAGGTAAGGCTTCTTAAATGGCCACTGAGAAATCTGGAAATTGCCGTCTGGGTGCGTCTGTCGCAATTCATAGCGATGGATCTTCCAGGGGAGTCAGCTCGATACCAAATATGAACCGGGGGGACGAGTCAAGTCTTTTTATCAATATGTTTTCTGGCAGAGTACAGCTCAAGATAGGCCAGGCAATTAGATGTAGCCAGAGCCTCTCTGGCACCCTCCTTCGCCAAGGCATCTGCCTGACTTGCTAGGTCTTCCTATGCTAGTTTCTGACTTTTTGAAGGTGAATTAACTCATAAATCTCGTCTAGCAGAAGCTTGACAAAGAGATAAGTAACAACAACAACAACACAGGCACAATAATCTTATTCGTTAAAAACTAAGATGGTGATATTTTTTTTTTTTGACTGGGCGATGCTTTTTGAGCTGGTGAAATTGGTCGACAATATAATGCGTAAGCTGCGATTTTTCATTGTCAGTATCCAAGAGTCAATTTCTTGAAATCTTTTAAGCATCCCGACTCAGTGGTGTAAAGTACCATCGAGTACCTACACATCGAGGGGAGGGGAGCGGATTCTAGGAAGCCCAAAACCTATGTAATGTTAGGCTTTTGCAATCCTTTATAAGATCCGGCTTGTGGCCCCAAACCTGAGTTTGTGGAGGGTGGGGGGTCTAACATTTTCCGTTACGCCACTGCCTATTACAAATCACTTAAACTCATAAGAAAGGACCAGTATAGGCTAAAACAAGCTGAACTTGATGAGGCGAATATTGCCAAGAGTAAAAATTTCGCCTATTGCATCTGTTCGAAGTAAGTTTGCTGTTGTTTTCTGAAATTCTAAACCAGCGGTAGGCAACTTAGTTCGGCTCGCGGGCCACGTTGTGATACCGGAGGTTCGCAAGTTTTTAGATTATTGTATTCATTATAAAAATAATACATATAAACTAATTAAAATAGTGGCAGTTTTATTCTTCTTGTGACCTCGTCTTCCAACCTCTGCAGAGGATCTCTTAGCAGGAACACTTTCAGGGACGTTGTTTTCCTAATAATTAAAAGTAAAAGACGAATCTTTTATCGCGTACGGGAAAGAAAAATTGTTTCAAAACGGATTTTCTGACTTTCCGCATAAACACTCTTTGTTAAGTTAACTCTCTCTCTCTAGTTACCCACCCCTGTTTTTAGCAATAGGAAAAAAAGAGCCGCGTTAGAAAACCGCGGATGGGTAGTGCAAAAAAGAAAAAAAAAGGATTTGACTTTGTAATTACCAAAAAGAACCTAAAAGGTATATAGACTAGATAACTTTTATGATGTTTTCAGATATATGTTATATTTAAGATAATTTGATGATATAATTATTACGTGTATCTATTTTACTCTTTAAGCTAAGGACAAATATATTTTTTTCCTTAGCGTTAATATTCTGAAACTATAATCACTATCATTAATTCTAGACTAATATATTAGTTTGATTAACAATCTAACTAGTTTAATCTGATGAAGCTTATTTGATCAAAACTTCGGAAGGATGAAGCATTAAATGGATTAACTGTACTTACGTATTATCGCAAACTATTGGCGACATGAGATGAAACGAAGCACATTGATGCCAATTCAGCGCGTATAGCACATACGATATTGGGTTTGCTAACTTGGCGAGCTATTAATACAGTTGGCGATTGTTGAGATAGTACAAAGTTTCGTATTTTCTTTATATCTACTGCATTATTTTTGTGTTACTTAAAATGTTCAGTGAAGATTTCATTTTTTAATTTTTTGTGTTTACACAACGGCAATATAAAAATTTCTCTCGTTTTGTTCTATTAAGATATCCGACTGGGTTCGGAGACAATTTTTTGAAATATGACTTAAATAATTATTTAATTGTTATTTTTTAAACAAATATGTTGCAAAACTATAAAAATACAGAAAAAGAATTTTTTGAAAAATTATTTTTCAAAATAATGAGAAATTTGAACCAAAATATTACAAAAATTTGCTCCTTCACTAACAACTCTAAAAATATATATATTATAAAAACAAATAAAATTTTTGCAGGAATACAATTATTCAATGATTAACTATGCTGTCTATTAAAAAAAACTCAATTTTTACTATAAAATTATGAAATACAAGTGTTCGAAATAAAAAACACATAACTTTTTTGCAAAAAAAAAAATTTTTTTATATAAAATTACATAAAAAAAATAACTTAATTGAAAAATTATCCTTAGCTTTTAGCAGAAAGCATATAATACAAAGAACAAACTCAAAAATTTTTATAAGAATATTTCAATTACTTTAAGAAATATCACCCTTACCGTTAACCGTTATGTACAAAAATAACATTCTTCAGAAATTGCAAAACAATGTTTATATTTGCAATAAAACTTTTTAAAGATTTAGGAAGGTATTAAAACTTTCCAGGTTTGTACGTGGTGCCTTCCTTAACCTCATACTTCAAACTTTTACATTTTTGAAGGGCCTTTCTTTTTTTAAGAGACACTTTCGTATCTGGTTTAGAATGCCTGTCTGAATCAACAATTCTCGTATTGTCGAGATACCAAAAATATCCCTTCAATTCAGGCCCTAATTCCATTCCTAACTTTTCAAGTATATGTAATAGACCAGCAAACCCAGAATTAAAAAGTATTATTTCAATATAAATCCCTAAGCGGAGTGTTTGTAACTCAACAAAGGTCTCTTTTGGAATTATACTCCACACGATATTGTTGAAACTTTCATTGCAGTTCTGAGTTTTCCCGTGAAGACATTTTCTTAGAAGATTTTGATCGCAAAGATCCAAATAAGTCTTTTTAATAGAATTTATAACAGAATTTGGAAGAACCGTTGATTTTTCTTTCAACGTATCTCCAACAAATTCTGCTCTCTGGAATTTACACCAGCTGTTCACACCTTTTGTACATTGACCGTGCATCTGATTTTTTTTTACCGAAGCAGCAATGAAAAAAGGCTGCAATAACAGCCTTTTGCATGTTTTCCAAATTGGCAACATTGCTTCGAATTGCAATTCCATAATAGTTCTGCAACTTATTTATTAATTTATTGGTCAATTTTCCCTCCCCCCCCCTAAACATTTTATGTTCTTTTTTAATTTTCGCAGACGTCCACCAACCCTCTTTTGCACATGTCCAATGCATTCTAACTTTGTAACAGAGTCTTTATCGTATATGTTTTTCCGGCTTCAAATGCTTTCGAATCCCCATCACCGTAATACTCAGAATACTGCAATTTTCGTAGTAATTCTGAGCGCTCAAACATTCTGAAAACACCGACAGGCTCCATGTTTCCAGAACTTCCAGCAAAATTTGAGCACACATGATTTTCTTTCGAAATATTTGGTTTCTTCACGTTGCATATTCTGCAATTCGAAGATAAAATTTTCGTATCCAAAACTTTGCCAGTGTCAATAAATATAACTGTTGCACAGCCATTTAAAGAAGAATACCCTCGACGTTGCCATGTTCCACCCACTGATACACCACAGCTGATCACTTTGTTTTAATCGTGCTTTACTTCCCTCATTTCTTTCGCAGCCCTTAACATGTTTTCTTCAGCAACAAATGATACGCGTTCTAAAATGGATTTCTCTTGCTGTCGAAAAGATAACTTTGAAAGGAATGGAAGACAAAGTTTCGAACACAATTTTTTTCCTGCTGTGTATCCTTTGCCCACAACTCTTTAGCCGAGAACAAAACACATATTAATAATGTTGTTCTTTCCAACTTTTTCAGAAGTAGAAAAGCCTTTTGTAAAAGAACATTTTTTATACATTTTAATGAGAGAAATTGGAACACAGGCCAAATCTTGAGTCCTCTATGAGCAGTAATCCAGTTGAATAACAAGGACAGCATAATATGGAAAAAAGAGACATTAAAATTTTTAAATTAATTATGCAGTTTCCCCAGCATTCTTCAGTATTATTATTATTAGGAACATCTGTGCCTAAAAGAAAACTGCTCTCTTTCAGTTTGGTCGCACATGCGCTGGAACTCGAAGACTCCAACTCGCGAATCCGAGTATAACGATTTCCATGAAATCACTTCTTTTTTGGCGCACTTATCTTGTTTTTGGCAGGACAATTTCAATTAAATAAAAGTAAGAACTATGTATAACTCTGTATAAAAGTACGAATAAAAAAGATCTAAAGAGCTCTAATTAAAACGTATTTGACAAAAAGATAACAACTCGTTCAAATCAAAATAAACATTGCAATCATTTAACTGTTGCCAATTTGAAAGAGAAATATACCTGATAAAACATTTATAAAGTAAAATAAAGTTTACTAAACACGAAAATAATTCGCTAAAATATTTTGAATGAATAAAAAGCGTATTTTGCGGTTGAAAAGCAACCGAAAACTCGCACTTCCGAGTTCGTTTTGGGCTTACTGCCCCAAACAAAAACATCTATAATTTATTTTTCTATTTGACACAGAGTTAAAAGTAAGATATGTTTAGAAAGCTTATTAAACAGGCTACAAAAATAGATTAAAAATAAATTTCGATTTTTTTTTGAAGAAAATGATGATTTTAAACCAGTCGGATACCTTAACTTCAAAGCTTTTTTTTTTTAACTTTAGAGTGTTTCTTTAGTTAATTTTCCTGTAAAGTATGACTCAAAAAGATTCCTCACAAGATTTCATGAGTTAGAGTGATGCGTAAATAAATATTAGATTTCGAATACTATCGAGTATTTTATTAGCGAGAATGACACACGTTCAGTTAGAAGATATGATTTAATTCTGTATTTATTTGAGAGTGAGGCAAGAGTACAAAGTATGAGCATCATTTTTAGAAGTCACATGAAATATTTGGATTAATGACAAATTATATTAAATATGATTTAAGCACTTCGAGTGGTTTACGTACAAATAATATACTTTCTTCAAGTTCATAAGAGAAACTATAACAAGAAATTATGAGTGAAATAAATTCGATTCTCACTTTCTAGATTTGATATGGCGAGATATATCCAGAGCAAATTATCCGAGAGACTTGTTTTGCATATTTCTTGATGCTCTTAAAGGTTTATCTTCCAAAAGAAAAATTGAAATTTTGTGAATAAAAATGGTATTTTTCCATTTCGTCGGAGCAGGAAATAAAGTCGCCGTAAATGATACAACCGACTCCAAACGAAATATTCCCATTGGTAAACTTTTACCATCATATTTTTATAACAAGTCGTTGTCTTTTCTTATCAGTAATATCTTTTTCATTATACATCAAAAATGGATTTAAAAAAACCAATGAGAATTAATATTTATTAATATTTTTGTGTGTATAATGTGTGTTGTCGCAAATAAAGCCTGCTTGAGTAGATTTACCCCGGCAAAATGGAAAAGTAACAAAAAAAAAAAAGGTTTTTCACGTCATGAAGGTTATATCAATGTTTTTCCTGCACTTATTATTATCTTTATATTTGTCTTCCTTTTTTTAAAGAATGTGATGTTAAAAAATGTTGAAAAGTTGGTACTCATGTATTTATGTATAATACCGTCAATCAATTTCGCCAAGGAAAAGGCGTCGCTAAATATTGTCATCATTATTATTGTTTTGGATCATGCGCATAGATGGTTTTCCACTATTATCTGCGCATCGTGACATTTGTCAACATCTTTTGATTTGATGAAATTGGACGACTGTGTAATGCGCAGGTATCGAAAAGTCTATGCTATTAACATAAGACTTTGGAATCATATGAATCAAAAATATCGGGAAATATATGTTTGATAGTCCAATATATATTCATTGAAAGCAAATTAACATCATTCCATGTTCCAAAAAAAAGTCTTCTGGCCATAAATAGTTGTCAAAATTATAAAATCCTATTTTGGTGAACTGCTTGGCGATAATTGTCACCAAGAACGTAGTTTCTGAACACGAAGTCGAACAAATGGGAAACAAGATGGCGCTATGTAAGAAGAAAAACTCTATCCTTAACAATGAATAACACTATAGGGAAAAAAATCAAAATCCTAAATAAAATATCAAAAAAGCAAGAATTAAAAGAAATATTGTGTTTCTTCGACAAAATCTGTGATTGTATAACAAATACAGTAGCCAAAGTGGTAACCGTATTGTTTCATGTTGAAACCAGTTCTAAAACATAAAAAATGTGCTTCGGTATCATCTTGGCGCATTTTCAAAAATGAGAACCGAAATATGTACATCATTATAAAAGGTCATGTGATAGGAAAAAAAACCTTTATTACATCCCTCGGTACTTACGTATTATCGCAACCTATTGGCGACATTATATGAAAGGAAGCACGTGGATACCAATTCAGCGAGTACGACACGTAGGAAATCAGGGTTGCTTGCTAACTTGGGGAGTTATTAATAGTGTCGGCGATTGTTGCGATAATAGTAAGTGCTCAGTTGCAAGTAAGGAGATCCCATTCTCTAAACTTCAATTAATGAAAACTTGCTGTCATAAGTCTCTACAATCACATTTTTTTCGACCAATTGCCGCACTTTCATTTACAATAACTACCATACAGCTGATGAGCTGGCTGGTAGGGGTTGTGATCTCCCTAATCTCAGTTCCTCTGTCTTGAGCCACTCTGAAATTCATTCCCTCCACAAAGCTATAATGGATCTGACTTGGTGAAAGCCTCCTGCTCACCACTGGTACGCAGCTAAGAGTGCTGGTCTATCGTTACAGTGCAGGGGATCCAGAGCTCATCAAACAGCCTTGGCGCGCTTTAGAAGTGGTCACCTGCGTGGTATGAACTTTAAGTAGGGGGTAAAGTCTTTCTTTACCTGTCCCTGCTCTATCCCTGCTTCTCCTTCTCATCTTCTGGACTGCTGGCATATTTCCCTGGGACAGCTGTTTGGAGATCAAGACCTGCTTGGTGACATTTTTATGCGGAAAGATCAAATGGACTTGGTGTAGGCTTTCCTGCTCCAAGGGGATTTGAAACAACAACAACAACCATACAAACCTCGTGTTAAACACGAACTAATCAATTATAGTATTCTGATTTATACTTAATTAATTTACAGTAAACTCAATTAACAATCTTTAAAATTAATACCTATTATACAGACAAATATTACACATACTCAAATGACACTCTAAACCATGTATTTCCTTTCATACTTTCATGCATCGTGCGGTTTTCCAACCCCCAACGAATGACAACTCCAATCAAGTATATTAATTAACTATTTCCTTTTTTTTCAGTCTCGTGCAATTTACATCTTCAGGTGCGTGCTCATACCTACCAATGATCAAACTTTCTCGCGGTCCATTCAATTAATTCCAACTGTCCTTTGCTTTCAAAATATTAAACAAGAAGTTATTCTTTTGCTTTTGATTAGTTTTGATCAGTTTTCTACTATTAACAATCAACAATAGTCAATAATATCAAAATGACTTAGTTACCGCTATTATATAGTCAGAAGTTTTGCTAAATCTAATGGAACTATATGTCGCCAGTTTGAAAATAAAAAGTTTCGTTAGACTGGCAAACCTATTGGCTGCAGAAATACACTGGCACAAAGGAGTGTACTTAAATAGGATTCATCCATTCAAAAACTATTTTTATAGTAAGTAAAAAAATTATAATCATTACCGGCATCCTCTTCCATAAACAATCTTCTCCGTTGTTGATAATAAATCTGCAAATTCACTTTGGCTGTAACTACTTATAATAATAAACTTTGAATTTTAAAACAAAGTTTAAAAACACATTTATGTAATAATTACTTATGAAGTTGAGTTGCAGTTTTATTTATTTATATAAGACCAGCATATTTATAGGAAGACTCGCGTGAAAAAGAAAAGAATGTTTAATGGGACTCCATTCACCATTACATAAAAGTGAATTAAACAAAGAAAACTTTGTATGCCTGCTTTTAACCGTATTGAACGTAATTTGAAAAAATGTTTATTTAGAGTATATATATATTAAAAATTCTTTTAATATATGCAAATATGTAAAGTCAATAGTTGTAGCCTCCCCGTTTATATATATATTTCGTAATTTTAATACATTTCTACCATTTTCTGAAAAATATTTTGTAGATTAAGGAATTTGTTTTTCTACATGAATAAATTATTAACATTACTGGATGATTTCCCTGTCTTTTCACGAATGATAAATTTGGCTGCTACTTTTAGGGTGATTAAAACATATAACATCAAGAGCTAATTATAAGATACAAAAAAGAATAAATAAATACATATGTATATTTGCAACAATCGCCAACGTTCAAGATAAATTGCCAAGTTGGCAATCGCAATTTCACATGTGTCGTACGCGCTGAATTGGCAATCATGCGTTTCGTTTATTATAATGTCACCAATAGGTTGCGATAATACGTAAGAACCAAAAAATCCTTTTCCTTTAGATTGATTTAGTTTACAACTAAGCTTTGATTTTTTTAAAGTAAAATTTTATGACAATATTAAAATGCAATTTTTTTCAGATATAAACAACATTATTAAATATATTATTTATACTCACAAACAATTATATTTCATGTAAATTATAAAAATAAGTATCTTACATTTAAACTCTCTTAAATTTAATAATGCTTCAATATGTTCCATATACTTGCAAAGTCTAAAATTGATGTGTCTTGGAATAATCAGTCCGATCAATTAAATTAAGTACTTTTTTTAAATCAAAAGTGTTTAGAATTTGAATTTTTGACAACTTTTTGCTCGAAAAAAAATTAAGAAAGAAAAAAAAGTTGTCTGGTGATGTTGTGAAAATCTGCTTTTCAGAAGATAAACGAATTATATTGGACTCACAAATAAAACTGTAGGAATTTAAGAAACTATATATTTCAGGAGAAGTCTTATTTATATTTCTTTAAAAAGGGCAAGAATTTTGTACAAAATCTAACAGGGTTCTATATCCTATATCTCTCAATCAATATGAAAAACATCTGAAAGTGAACTGAGAAAAAAATAACTTGTACACCTCAAGAGAATTTTTTCTTAAAAAAGAAAATATACACTGAATGTTAAAACTGTTGTTATAGCTTACTCATTAAACATTACAAAAAATGTATTACATTATAAACATAAATCATGATTAAGATCCTTCACACTATTAAATACAGTGAAAAAAAGTTAAAAGCATATTGGTGATGACGTATCTATACTTATGGATGTGATTATAATGAGAGCTTATAGATCACAAAGTAAGTAAGAAAATACGCTAGACTTTATGATTGTCAGTTTTACGATCTGCATCAGTTTTTCTAATAAGTGTTACCGTTAAAGCACATAATTCAGTTATTTCATAGAATATTTATGTATTTCATGAAAAAACTAACTAAGTCGGTTAAAAATGTCTAATAATTTAATAAATCCGAACCTTAAATAGCTATTCTATATAATAACTAGGCGCTCTGTAAATTAACTAACGATTGAACTTTTTATATTGAAAAACAAGTAATATAAAAAAAAAAGAAACGAGCCTTACAGTAGTCGCATACGATGTGTAACATCTGACATGTTATCGTGGTAAATTCGCAATAGCAACTTAAATCCTGAAAAAAAAAGGAATTGAGTATGATTGGAAATAATTTTCTATGGAATAATTATATCTTTAATAAAAATTTTATTTAATTAACACAATGAGTAATGCAATTTTTTTATCAAAAATAA
This sequence comes from Trichonephila clavata, assembly GCA_019973975.1. Taxonomy (NCBI): domain Eukaryota; kingdom Metazoa; phylum Arthropoda; class Arachnida; order Araneae; family Nephilidae; genus Trichonephila; species Trichonephila clavata. The sequence continues at coordinate 28,110 of BMAO01028200.1, read as the reverse complement.
TTTTTCTTGTTCAATTTGGGGAAGAGCGGTAATGATAACTAAAATATGACATGTAAACTTGTGATTTCAAAGTATTTAAAAACCATTGAAAAATAGCGTCGATAACAGTACCGCTGTTAGTTGTCGAAACATTTCGATTTGTGTTCATTTCGAGCTTGAGTTCATCATTCAAAAAAGCTATGAGGGGCTCATCTTCTAGCAAACTGAAGTTAACTTTAAAATCACCACTCAAAATCATGGAAAGCGAGTGATAGTTTTTTTTTAAAAAAGAGCAAAACCACCTTCGGTATATGGTATAAGTAAAAAATGCAGGAAATCTTTAAATTTTTGAACCGTTTGATTCGGAGAAATGTATACGACCACCGAAATTACTGTTTGTCCCCAATATCTTGAATAACAATACCCAATCCACTTGTTTGACGATAAGTAATATCCATATGAGGAGCCACAACATGTGAGTTGTTCTGTTTGCGATAGATCGCAACACCAGCTGCGAGTGAGCTAATAGTAAGATCTGAAAAATACGCTAGACTTTATGATTGAAAGTTCTACGATCCATTACTTTTTCTTATAAATAATAACGTTAAAGCGTAGAATTCAGTTATTTCATTTCATATTACGCATAAATTGATTAATAATAAACAAAAATAGAATACAATAAATGTTACAAAATTTTTTATCAAAAACGTAAAATATGCTAGCTTTAATACTTATAATTAGCCATTTATTGTCCAATGTGATGAACAGTTAAATCATAAAATTCACTAATTTTATGTGCAACTTAAACGAACTTCGATATTAGGTTACTGTAATATGTAGCTAATTTATGAAGTGAGAGATCTCACGGATTGACGGTAACATGTACGTCAAGTGACCCATATTTCTTGAGTTCAGCTAATAAGAGTTTAAAAACTCAATAAAACCAATTACCTTTGAATAGGTTATTAAGATATACCTTGAAAAATATCTGTTAGGATAGATTTAATACATTGTCTTATTTAACCAATAAAATACATCTGAGAATTTTCGAAATATATTTAAATAAGTATTTACTTATGAAATTGTTTTAAAATTTGAAAATAAAAGAACTTACTTCAATTTACGCTTGAACACTGATACATCTTAAATACATAACACAATTTATGCTTCATGGTAAAATTACAAGAAATTAAATTACTTTCTTCGAAGTGCCACATTAGAAGAAACATATTTAAGAATGACTTGTAAGAAAAAGAAAAAAATTATTTTTTTATATTTCATACTTGACTTTGAAAGTGATCCATATTAAAGGCATCCTTTTTAAAAAGTTTATAGAGAAGAAATATGCTATTTTAATAAAGAAAAGAAATTTTATTAAACTTTGTGTTCTGAGATATGTTCTAAATTTCTTATGGTTTTCATGCATACTTTTATTAATTGCATGCGAGCATATTGAAAAGTCGAAAACTTAAGATTTCTTAAGAAAATTACTAATTTACTGAAAGAAAATCTTTTGACATAATAAAAAATAAAAGACGCATTTACTCTGACATAATGCACTTATAAATGTATCAGTACTGCACAATATATTTAACAATTAATTTAGCAATACAGAGTTAAGAACAAGTTTAATAATTGCCAGTGACCTATGATCTTGTCCTATACAAAAATATATTAAAAGTTAGCACTTATCTTGATAATCTGTACGGTTTATAATTAATCCCTTGACTTCCGATTAAAAATTGCGCAATTTGCTCCCCAATGCCACCGTTTTCCAGGTAGGCGTGTGTATATGATGTATTGGGGGGGGGGGAGAAAAAGAATAAATAATCAAATCTTCTGAAATGAGTGAATCCTTCGCAAACACTGTCAACTCCCTTTTATTGCATTCCATTGCCTTCAGAATAAATTTTATGAATAGCAGTGCACAGAAAAGATCGTACTTCAGAAAGACGTATATATACGTGCAGAGGAAAGAACGCTTTGGCTGAGCGAGACGTTTATATACGCTCTTAAGGGATTTAAGTCGTATTGCAGCTTTAGCATCAAAGTAAAGTACTATTGAATTCAATACATTGTGTTACTGAATGGAGGGGGGCGCGATGAAAATTATGATTGAATATTGGGTCGCAATATTGAAAATTTGACAAGCACTGCACTAGGACTCTAGCACACAACTCAGCAACGATGGACTCGAGTTTGTAACTACATGTTTGAGTAATATGAAATGTATCGCAAAAAAAAAGGTATTTACATCACATAAACGTGACCTTTTAATAAAACGTCATAACAAATGACACATTCTCCTCGTTTCAATTACATGTACTTTTTTTTTTTAAAAAAATTAGTAATTTTTTTCTTTTGATTTTTAAAGTAATTCCTTATAACTAATTATGACAACAGTAAATCAATTTTTGCATATACTATTTTTACTGTGAAATTAATATGACAAGTAAACTAATTGAACAAAAGGGTGAACATAATCTTGGAAAATAGAGCTATTTTTCGTGTTCCTGATGTTTACACAAACAATGCTCAGTGGTTTTGTTATCATTGATTAAACAAAAGCTAGAGTTGCATTCAGATTCGATTTAATGTTTATTTACGTATTTGTTAGAGTTAATGTTCGCATGCAGAGATTTTGCTTTTGTGCCGTCTATTTTGGGAAATGCTAAAAAGGAACTTTATATTTTTTTTTATCGATTTGTTTGGTATTAATTTTAGTTCACCATAAACATAATTAAAAATTAAATGTAGTAATCCGTGCTATCATTTCTAATTTTAGAGTGTTAATTGACAAGGAAATTCAGAAAACTGTTATTTCAAAAAATGAAACAGATAGTTTAGATGATGGAATTTCTTAAATTTTAAATATTGTTACGAATTTTGTATAAAATAGTGTAAATAATTTGTATTTGGATGTGTACTGCCCTTATATTACTCTATGATATATATTTATTTTATGTTAAAATTGTAATATATTTGTAAGCAGCGCCGTCTCTTACGTTACAATGGCGATTCAATGGGCACTTGGCGAAATCTTGGCTATAGAGCCAAGTTGGCATCATTTTTGGTGACCAAGTTGACGACTTTGGCAACCATTTTGGCAACTTGACGACCATTTTTGGCGAGTTTGGGACCCTCTGGATTCTTCCGGAAATTTGTGGAGAAATCTACTAATTTCAAGACCTACAATGCAAGCGGGTTCTTCTCGAGTAATCCACGAGGCCTATAAATAAAAAGATGCTCGCTGAAAGTAAGTTAATATGGTTTTGACCAGTGAATAGTGAGTATTGTTTTGACTAGTTAGTGTTTACTAGCGATTAGTGTTTACTTCGGCTGTTGAACGAGGAATTGCTTATGAATAATCTTTCACATACTTGTATTTTAGACACTGATAATTGTGTCTGAGTGCTGTTGAAGGTGTGAAGTCCTTCTAATATTCATTCGGCGAATTTTGATCATGTGTTTCAAGGATTGATTTTCGACATTAAATTCTAATCATTCTTAAAGTACTGTCTAGTTCTTTGCGACTGACTTCATAAAATCCTCGAACCCTGATCAACGTAACAATATACAAGATTCACACGTAAACCCCTTTTTGGTTTTGATATTTATTTTCAAATAGGGTTATTTAAAAGTAATCATTAAAAAAAGTATTCAAAATAATTGAATATAAAGTTTTCTCCAGTAAAGCTTTTCAATTTTAAAAAAAAATTAAGAATATATATTGTAATGAATTTTGTACAGTTAATATTTTATTTCATCTTAACGTAGTTTTCATAATTTGTATCTGGACGTTTAATACGTTAATATTACTTTCTGTTGTATTTACTTTTCGAGGAAAATTGTAATATTCCCAATCAACGTCATCCCTTAGATTATAATCTCGTTTCATTGGAAACTTGGTATCATTTTTGGCAACCAAATTTAGTGACTTCGGCAACATGTTCTTGACCTATTTGGTGACCACATGGATGCTTCTGGAAATCTCTGGAGAAACCAATAAAGTTACGATCTATGACGTAAGCGAATTTTTAGGGAAAGCACTGGAAGGTAGCAGCGTAGACTATAAATAATGGTCGCTCGCCGAAACTGAGTCAGTATTACTTCAGCTGTTGTAGAGTTTACTAGCGAGAGATAGCTTACGGTTATTCTATAATATTACGTACGTGTATTTTAGATACTAATATTAGTGTCTGAGCACTGTAAGGGGTGTGAAAACCTTCTGGGCATTGTATGAATTTTACTGCTGTATCCTGTATTTTAAGTATAGTTTTTCGATAATAAATTACATCGCTCTTAAGGAACTGTTTTTTCTTGGGGTTTGATAGCATGAAATCCACGAATCCCGATCTACGTAACAATATACAGGGTGGTCCCAAATTCATGGTACAAACTTTAAGGGTAGGTACAGAACATTGTAACAATCATTTATTGTATAGGAATGTATGGGCGCAAGTGACATGGTGAGGTGCAAGCAGGGGAAATAAAATAATAGAGAAATTGATTTACGTGGAGTAAATGACCTTTAAAGCCCTTTTAATTTATCTATATTAACAAGAATCCATGCTTGAAAACTTGCATTGCCTATTGACCTATATGTTAAAACACTGGCTTTCCAAAGAAATAGTTAAGTATTGTATAAAACATATAACAAATACACATTCCGTGATTCTATCTTTTAAGGGCGTTGGAAATATATTACCTTAGGTGTAGCAATTTCTCTTTTCTTAAAAATAAAATTTTAATTATTTCTCTCTTGAATTGATTATAAATAACCCATTAAGATTCTTCTTTAGTCTGTAGATCTCTGGACTTCCATCAAATAAAAAAGTATAAATATGTAAAAGGGATTATTATTCATGTGTTTTTAAGAAATAACTTGCTTTTCTCATAAATACTAGAAAAAAAGGGGGGATTACATTTCTTGCATATTATATTAAACATTATTAGTAAGAAATAGAATTTAAATTCACTTAATGCGATTATTTTCAAAGTAATTTAATGCATTCAACATTTTACAAGATAATAATTTATTTCAGTAAGAAAATTACGTGATGGAATGTCTACAAAGACAGCAAAACAACATTCTTAAACACAAACATCTAATAAACCCATCGCGTTTTACAGGACGCAAACAATCGCAATGGTACATGCAAATATTAAATATCTGCGGTTCCAAGAATATTTATCCTGATTAAATATTATCCGAAAACAGCATAAGTAATTAGGGTAAATATTGAATGCGTGTCTATTTCAGATAATTCATTATTTTCTCGTAACATTATGGAATTAAGGTTAATAAATAAGCCTATGTATGAATGAGAAGTTAATTTGAAAACTGACTACCTCTTTCTAGAGTCGTTAGCACAATCGAATGCGTCTTTCTTTACAAGTAGATCTCATTTCAAAACACCACTCATTAGTATGAAGTTTCCAAAATTTTTAAAAGTGGCTGTTACCAATTTAGAAGGAGTTTGCGATTTAAATATTAACGCAGAAGGGAAGCTTGAACTTGATGGTAGTGAAAATGTTTTCCTTGAATTGTTATCCGATGCATTCCAATTCAACTATGAACTCATCCAGCCTTTTGACAAAGACTGGGGTCAACCACAAGTAGATGGAAACTGGAGCGGATTAATTGGAATGGTTCAACGTGGGGAAGCCGATATTGGTCTTTGTTCTGTGCTCATTACTGAAGAAAGGAAAAAGGCTGTATCTTTCACTCAAGAATACGACATCAAATGGATGGTTTTTGCAACGAGGTTACCTAGAAATCTGCCAGGATTCATGAATATTGTACTGCCTTTCTCACTGAATGTATGGCTTTGCATTCTGCTTTTGCTTATTGTGATGCCATTTCTTTGGAAATGTTTTCTTAAAACCCAATACTCTTTCAGAACTTTGTTCATGTTCCTTCTGGCCAGTTTGATGAAGCAATCCATTAACATCAAGTATCAAGGTTTCAAGGAATGTTCCATCATTGGTTCTTGGTTTGCAGCAGCTACAATGATTTGTTTTAGTTATAGTGTAGTACTGCTGTCGTTTTTGACTTTGCCAGTGAAAGAAAATATAATCCGTACTTTGCCCGAGTTGTCAAAAGCAGTTGCAAGGGGAACGTACAAGTGCTATATTTTGCAAGGCACAATGGCATTGGATTATTTGCAGCATAGCCAGATAGATTACCTACGAGAACTGGGAAAAGCAATCGAAAAGAATAAATGGTGGGTAGAACCTAAAAGAGAAAGCATTGAAAAAGTTATCAAAGAAGGTCGAGTAGCGGTTATAGCGAATGCGGCTTTCTTCCTGGATATATTTCAAAATCAAGTATCTTTGTCAGAAGATTATATCGTCGGTATGAGAACGGGATTGGTGATGAATAACAATTTTTGCTGCAAAAATGCTTTAAATAAGAAAATGAGACAAATAGTATGGGCAGGATTCTATCAGGAATGGATGGAAAGCCTCAGATTTCGTTCTCGTTTTAAAATCAATGCCTCTGAAACAGATCCTTATGAAAATAAGAGGCGCATTGGGATGAAAGATATGTTAGGAGCATTCATGTTATTAGGAATTGGGTATGTGGTTTCAGTTATTATTCTCGTCTGTGAAATAATACTGGATAAATTGTAATCGCATGTGGGAACTGAATGGCAAAATGTATGTGGCAAAGAATTTTAAAGTATCCGACTGCCCTAAAACTGTGAATTTTGCCAAAAATTGACAAATTGTTTTTATGATTTTATTTTATGGACCATCTTATTAGCCTTATAAAAATACCAAGTTTATGATTTTCCGTTTACTAGAACAAAAACTACAAGTGTTTTAGTAAAAGCAGATGCCATTACTTTAAGCAAGATGTCATACTTTAAAACGCGTTTTACTCGAAATGTGATTTTTTGAAAATAATCAAACGGGGTCAGCAATTGCTCAAAAAGTTTTGAAAATAATTAACTGAAATTTCTTGTTTTCGTTCTGTATAATAATAGAAGTGTTTTAGCCTTCAGAATTATCAATCACTGTTTTATTACAAAATTTACAGTCCCATATGTGAATATAATCACTGTCTTTTTAAGCATTTTCATATAGTAACCGAGATAAAGTGCTCTAGTTTTTGTAAAAAAGAAAATATCTCTTATCCTGAAGGTCATTTCAAAATTAAATAATATAGTAACACATTAGATTGAAAAAATTGAAAATTTGTTCATAAACCTTTGGTGCAAAATGGGCCGCGTTTATGCTATTTTTATTCAATTTTTGCCTATTTTTTCCATTTTAGTAATAATTCTTTTTCTTTTCTTAATTTTAGCACAATTTTCTTAAAATGCACTATAAACAAATCTAAAAAAAAAAAAAAATCCCTATATCTCCTTTTTTCTAAAAAAAAGTTGTCGCAACCAGTCGGATACCTAAAATATCATAATTACATAGCTATAAGATAAATGTTTTTCCAGAATAATTTATGTATCTCATTTATTTATTGGGTTTTTGAATAGGCGAAAAATCATTGGCAAAATGTACCTCAATCGAAAACTTTACTTTCAAGAAATATTTGTATTTGCAAATTTAATGGAAAATTGTGTTTTAACTAACCATTATTACAATATCTCATTTTATGTCTTGGACATTGCATTTTTTCTGCAATAGTGCTCTTTGTATTCATTTTGAAGGCATTGATGTAATATTTCAGAATTTCTGTAATTACTAAAGGAATTTTCGACTATTTCACTTGATATATTTAATAAACATTGTTTATAACGAATCTGTTAGCAGCAACACTGCACATATTTCAGCATGAATTATATTCCGCATGAGATATATTTCACATAAAAATCCAGAGACATTTTATCCAATTATGATGTTATTAAATTGCACGAAGATAAAGATTTTGAAAAAGAAACTTATTGTTTCAATCCTAAACTTAGGTTAATAATTTTTATAGATTGTATAGAATAAGTTATGCGCGTCACAATGTGTTAATGTCAATGTTAAACACAATAGAAATATTGTGATAAGCATCACATTAAAATGATAATATTTTTTAAAATACTGCATAAAACGTAATTTTTTTTAAAATTGGTATAATTGCTTACAAAAAGAATGTGTTTTTCACTGTAATCTTAAGCAAAATTTCAGTTGTAAATATTAGAAATATTAGAATGAAATAAAAAAAAGATAAAATTTAAAAGTTGTTGCCTTCATTGATAAAAATCTGAATTTATTTATCATTTTGCTTTTAAGTAAATAATTCATTCACTTCTCAAATTTTGCCCTGGATTATAAAATGGATAATAAAAGGAAACCCTGGATAATAATTTCGCCAATAACTAACCAGCTGATTTAGTCTGCTGTAACGTAAAATCTTTTGAAGCTAACAGAAATAAAATATTATTGCTGAGTTTAAGTCAAAAGATTATCACATGAAAGTGACTAATTCTTTTTAAAAAATCGGAGAAATATTTAAATAAAACATTTATTCAAGATTGTATTTGTATTTTAAAGAAAAACATACAAAAACCAGACTCTGTATTTTTAAATTCATCATAATATGTAAACATTATCACATCTGTATTAATTCATTATTTTAAAAGATGGGCATCAATTTAGTTTATTATTACAGTTATAAAAATCAATTACTTCTCTGCATCACTTATTATTATTATAAGAAGTTCTATAGAACTTTAAATTTCCATAAAAAATGTAGTATATTGAACTGAAAAAAACAATTATTATTATGGTTTAATCTGTGTATACCTTACTGTTTATGTGCATGAGATATCGTGATTGCTTATTGATCATAAACTTTAGTTACATTTTTTAAAAGGCAGAAATACTCAAAATTAGAAATCTAATGAAGATGCTTATAAGCCTTTGAACTTTAACGTTTTATAAGTTTTTTCCCCGAATAAACCAAGGCATAATTGATTCCAAATTGACACGAGGTTCATTCTGTAATAATATACAGTAAAAGTCGTTTAACGAGAATCTGAGGAGACAGGAATATCTTTTCGTGTTAAAGAATATTGCAAAAAAAAACCATATATTCAACAACATTAAGTTTATTAGAGTACATTTTATTAACTTAGATGTGTATATATGCAAGTATTTAATAAAAATCAAAACAAAAACATTCACAACTTTTGAACTTAATGATATTTAATACAAAATTTTCAAGTTTTTTGAAAAACAAAACATTTATTAAGTTTTTGAGAAAAGATATTTTTCATTGCATTGTCTTTTTTAGAATAAAATTGTCAACAAATTGTTCGATGTCGTCCACTTCGTTGATCATTTCACCACTAGAATGTGTGTCTAAGCAATTACGCTTACTTTTAATGATGATCCTTATTTTGGATGACGTGGGAACAGGAGTTGGATTATCATTTCACTTTTAACGTCGGAATCTCTAAGAAATTTTTTAAACTTGCACCAAACTCCAGAATGTTTTTGTTAGCCATAACTGGGAATGTCTAGACATTATCATCATCTACTGCAATGAATTCTTCCGATGACACATAAGGCGGTCAAATAATACAGAAAGTTTCTCAAACATTTTATTAAGTTTTTCGGCTCAGTTTCATTCCCAGAAGAGAAATTCTTTCGTGTTAAGAGAAAAAAATGCATGAAAAAACATAGTAGCTGTCAGGACCGTTGTATTATTTCATGTTAACCAATATTTTGTCTTAAACGTTTCACGTTAAAAGTATTAAGCTGTATTCTAAGCTTATTCTATTTGAAGTAATTTTTCCCATGTTTCAAATGCTTCTGAGTTTTAAAAAAAATTAACTATTTTTCTTGACAATACGCAGAATTGGAAATAAATTTCCTAACTCCATAGAATATCATACCGTTAAGCATTTTTTTGCCAACATAAAATTTATCTCCTTAGTTCTTTGAGAAACTTTCAGTTATTGCTTTTCTTTACACTTATGAGTCACCCGAGTCTTTGAAGGCAGGAAAAAAATCATACATAAAAATAAGTATTGGAATGTACAAGCCATAAAGATTTATATTTTTAACTGCGACTCACAGTCTGCAAGAATTGTGAAAGCACTGTTCCATCATTATACATTCAGAGCATGTTCTCCAGATAATTCTAGGGTAAAAAAGAAAAACGTGCAAAGGATACACCCACACAAGTCCCGGATAAGTAAAGGTCGTGGCTATATTTCTGGATCAACTTAGTTGGGGAAATAGTTCTGGATATTTTCCAAGTTCAGAGAAATTACATGTTTCTGTTGAATGTCGCTCTTTTTCGATGATGATAGTTAATAAAAAAAATGTTTAGTGCTTAAAGTTTCTAAGACATAGAAATCTGTTATGCGATATATTTGTAACTGATATATTTTAAAGGTATCAAGATTTAATTACATTTTAATCTATACGAAACTTTATATTAAAGACAATTTGTTTGAATTTTGGTGAAATAAAATATATTGTTCTAAGAATATAGTTTCAATTTGATTAATTAAATTTAAAGGTCCTTTTTTTATTAGTAAGGAAAAAACGAGATTATTTTTATTAAATTAAAAATTTCCACTGGAAAAACGCTAGTTATTTTTTGTTCTGAGAAATTGAAATAGAGAGCTTTTGTGCGTATCAAACGAATTTTATTTTCTGAGGTATGGAACATTTGATTATATTCTACTAGTTTATGGCAAATTTATATATATATAATGAATGATGACTGATTTAGTAAAGATTGCGACGAATTTAGTAAAGGATTTTTCACAGCGTGGCCGGTGTTGGTTTTTTCGTATAAGGGTACTATTTATGAGGGTTGATGATGCCTGTTCATTATTATGGAGGAAGCAGTTGTCGAACAGTTATTCTTCTTTATTAAACATTTAACATGGAAGACATTTAGATGGACGTACTGACAAATAGACGTACACACACAACACAATACACAAACACTAGCTGCAGCACACTACAGGATGACAAGAGCGAAGAAGAAGGAAACGTAACCGTCTGCTCCGAGTTTTTACACTGGCGGTGAAGGTCGTACGACTCTTTTGTAACAGGAGTCGTGATTGGATGAAAATGCGCGCGAGCAATTAGATTAAGATTAAGATTATGCGCGCGAGCAATTAGATTAAGATGCGAAAGAACTAGGAAATGATTTAACAGGGTACAGTTAAAGAGAGTTAGAAAAAGTCATTATATATATATATATATATATAATATTTATTATGGAAGTATCTTACAAAATATCAGAGCATTTCGATCTTAAGTTATTGATTTTAATTTGCATACATTCAGATATTTTTGAGGGTACCTAAAATATATATTGAAATAAGCCAAATTATTGAGAGAAAAAATAATAAATGTAGTCATGATTATTTGCTGTAAAGCAAACATTAATTTTATTATACATTTAATACAATATCCCAATATTGTTAAAATATTTTTTTATTAAAAATTCCGTAGTAACTATTTACCCCAAAATGGACATGAAATTACATTAAGTTAAATTGTGTTCATCTATTGATTTCAATATAACATTTCTTAGAAATATTTATTGCTATTATTCTTTCTCTTGTTGCAAGAACTGATACGAATATTGAATTATTTACGATAAAGAGTGCAACAAGACGATATTCAGTAAAATTATTTGATATTTTTTATAAACGCGAAATAAGTTACATATGTACCTCAAAATCCGGCGCACTTTCAGCACAAAAAATAAGATCGAAATTTACGGGTGCCGGGTATAAAAATGAGAGTTTTAAAAATGAGAAAATATGAGTACAGAAAAAAATTAGACCCCTACATACATTGGAATACTGTTTATTTAAAAAAAAACAATCATTATGAATTTTTAAAGTAGTTCTAAAAGTATACTAACGGTTTCTTAAACTTGGAATGATACCTCGAATAAATGACTTCAAAACATAAGAGCATTGTGCATGTACATTTCAGGTTGCTTCGTAAAAAAAGGGGTGTTCGTTATACGCGGCGAATATACCTAAAAATTCAAAATTTCAGCTTGAAAGTATAGGTGGGCCTTATACGCCAGGTTTTACGGTACTTAATTAACGCGCGCGTGCGTATATATATTTTTAATAAAATAAGGTCAAATATATTAGAACGTATTTTTAACTTTGATTCTGTTTTTATGTAGAATAAGAAATTAAAGAAAACTTATGTTTATACACAAACATAAAAAACATGAAACATATAACGTAATGCCATTAAAGTACTAACTTATAACTATTAAACATAACTTATTAAACATATTTTGATAATTTAAAAAAAATTATGATTCTAAAAAGACACACATAAAAAAATTATTTTAAAATGGTACACTTAAATATTTCTTGTGTGATTATAGTATGTTTCTCGTTTTCGTATAAAGTTAAAAATACAACAAGCAAATTCAAAATAAACTGTGTTGTATTTTTTATTCTTTTTATAAAATTTAAATTAGATTTTTCAATAAAATTTTTTTAAAAAGGTACTGAAATGATAAAAAGATTCGAAGAAACAGTTTTTTTTTTAAATACACTCCGATAAAATAATTTGTATTGGAGTACGGAAAAAAATGTTTCACTTAAAACAAATTTTTTATTATTAAGCTAAATAAAATCAATCTACTAGTTATACATATTGTAAAGGCAAACACAAACTATACTTTTCCAAGTGTCAAAATATAAGCAAACATTTCACTTTTCCAATCGTCAAAACATAAGCAAAAATTCCCTTTTAACCAAAAAATCAAAATATAATCAAAAATTCCACTTTTCCAAATGTCAAAATGCAAGTACAATTCCAATTAAATGTCACTTTCAATTAATCAATCGTTTCTTTAGGCTAATATTGCATTATATTACCCTAAACGATTTTAAATATTTAGTAATAAAGAGATTCATACATTCCCCGCATATAAATTAAGTATAATTATTTTAAATCAAATTGATGATACTATAAATATATTCAGTTTCCCTTAAGCTTATGAGTAATGTTAGCATAAGTATCACAATTACTCATTTACAAGCACCGTACCAAATAATGTAACTAACTTCAAACGGTTACAAATTTACTCCGTCCAATTTAATACGCTAAGTACACGCAACTCCGTAACTAAGTGAGATCTCGTACTCCACACTGTATAATTATGCAGATATGTAAATAACTCATGTAGATAAGATTTTCCGCATAAAAGTACCTTAGCGAAAATTATGGCCTCATTAATGTGGAATACAAAATAAGGTTGTAAGTCTATAGAAGAATGAGTTACTCATACAAAGGATTATGTCCTAAAGGAGTAGGATGACTTAATGTCCGTCTGTTGCAAAGGTAACAGAACACTTTGGTATGTCTCGGATAAAAGGATAGTTTTGCAATTTAGTTTCTTTAAAAATATTTAATAATCGTTAGTATGCTGTGCATAAATGTAACCATCCATTTAAAGTAATTGAATCATTGTTGTCATGAATATAATTAGCATAAATTATGTTCTAGATTTTAAAATATATCACTTTCTTGTGTGTTGATTACTTTAGAGCTGGCCTTGATTTTTACAATAAAACAATGCAGTAAAAAAACAAATGCAGTTATCTTGCTTTGAATTCATTTGCATTAAATTTAAAAGGAAAGGGAATGTAGAGATTGATTATTATTAGGTTGGAAAGAAGAGTATGCTGAATTCAGCGTTGATGAGACTATCGAAAATAGTTTATTAAAGAATTTGCTACGCATTTTTCGAAAATAAAAACTAAAATCGTTTTTAGTTATGTTTATAAATAGTTATTCACATTAAATATTGAGCTTCGAGATATCTTAGCAAGTTTCAAATAAAATGTATAAAATGTAATTGTACTTTCTTATATCAAATATTAACGTTAATAAAATTTAAAATATTTGATGAAATTACATTGATTTAATTTAAATTAACATTAAACTGTGAAACAATTCTAAGGCATATTGGTGACTTACCCAGTATTAGGGCTCCCCTACAAACTCCCATTTTGGCCCCATGCCCAAATAAGTATTTAGCGTTGATCAAGCTTTGAGTGGGCCCCTAGAGACCCTGGGAATCCCCACAATGCGGGAAGTGTACGTTATGCCACTGAACTGACCTCGTAAGTTTGAACAACGGTCAAGGAAAAAGTATGACACCTGTTCCGGCGTGAGTGAGTGAGTGAATATTAACTTAGCACTGTTCAGCTATCATAGGGCTTTTGACGACGGACCACGTAATTTTCAACTATGGTCAAGTAACGGGAACGGCACATGAGCTGCCTCCCCTACCTATCTTCCAACTTTCACACCACACCAACGAGAGGACGTTTCGGACTCGACATAATTAACGTGCATCGGCCCCCTATACACGGTTGGTCTTCAGCAATAAAAAACTCCAACTCATGTCACGCCGACCATGAAACCGTTACGTTGTCCACTAGGCTACCGCCACTACCACCTGATATGTGGCGCCCTCCTCTTTAAACATTTATACCATGCCAAGGTGAGAACTTTAAACCTTGAGAATGATTTAACGTGCATCAGCTCCTCTAAATGTCTCGTCGCAAGCAGCATGGATCTGGTTTCGATCCCATGGTTTGACAACGAGCTGCAACTTGACTACTTGGCAACCGTGGTTTCTGTTAAACTGCAAAATTGCTGCAATGAACTGATACGAGAAAAAATATCAAGAATTATGTGTTTTAATAAAAGTTAACATAATCTCGTAATGTTAAAATACATAGATTATAGACATTGAAAAAAAGTGTTACCTATGTATTAAACTTTAATCAATAAAGATGTTCATACTCTTAAAACCGAAATTTTTGAGTTTTTAAGAATATATTATTAAACACTTCAGTTATTTCCATATTATTTGGACTCGAAGTAAGTTTTTAAAGAACTAAACATGTATTAAGTAATAATTATTACTTAACGATAACGATAGATTAAGTAGCAATAACGACAGCTTGTGTTATAAAAGCATTATATCGGGCATAACACTTAAAACTATTAAATGAAAATTACGTGTAGCCTTATACACAAAATCGAAATATGTAATTAACTGAAAAGGAAAAATAACTAGTTTATCTTTTTGCGGCAGTACTAAAGAAAGATAAAATGTTCAAAAAAACATATGATTAATTCAATCATGTTTCAGACAAATTCGAAGCACGTATTAGAGAAGGAAAATAAATTGTAATTATTTCTGAAATATACATTTTTCAACAAAAGAATTTAGCACATAATTTTATATATAATTGCGGAGAATTTACCACATCATTATTTTCCTATCCAATGAAAACCTCCAAATTTAATTCTAGTAAACCTAACAATTTTCACGCTTACTGTTTACTCTGGCAAGTAAAAACACCTGCTTTCCACGCTGTTTCGTCTTTAATAAACAGCACGGTTACAGTGAGGGAAGTCTTTCATCCATAAATTACCCCCGAACAATATTTTAATTAGCTTTAACTGATAACTCTCCTTTCAAGAACAACCATTCATCTTCTGTTCTTTAAACAAGTGGTTCGACGTTCGAAAGTTGGCAGCCATTTTGAAACCACGCCGTTGTTAACTACGGTTATAGTTAAAAGCGAAACCCTTCAAGACAACGCTTAAAATCCATTTCGCGTTATTGTGTGAGTATTGTGGCAACATTAATCTTTAATGAAAGGAAGGGACAGTAATATTGAATCGGTTTCAGATCGGGTATTTCGAAAGCTTGCTTTAAGAGCTTTATTGAATAGGTTAAATGCTGACTGGGTTTGAAGGATGGTCTATGAGATACCTTTCAATCGAAGATTAACAGCATATTGTACAGTCGATTAAATCCGATAAATTAATTAGCGAACCTCATTACTCACACATAGATAATGAATCATTTTACTGAGATTTGAAGAGAATTGCTTAAAATCAATGACGCTCTCAATAATACAGATGCTCAGTTTTGAGAAATATTGTAGCAAAACATTACTTTTTTTTTCTTTCAAAAGTAAATTTCAAGCCAGAATTTAACCCGCAGTAAAAAAAAAATATAGAAACAAACAGTCAAGGATTAGAATAGTTAAAGATTTCTTAACGTGGGGCCTAACTCCCACGTTTTTCTAAATTATCATGTTAAGTCAATGTAATAGATGTGTTTTACATGTTTTACCCTCCTTTCTTCATACAATTTTATGCAAATTGCCCCATGGGAACCCTTATTATTCATATAATACAATATGTTATAAATTGTAACAATTCATACATTTTATTTGAGGATATTAAAATATATCCAATTGATAAGTTCCTATAAACATTTGCATGCATGTTTAAAATAATAAATTGGTATCAAATTATTAAAACTCAAAATGCATAATTTAATATTTTTTTAATGTTATGCATTATGAATTTTTTTAAAGAAAAATGTAGCAATCAGGTTAGAAGGATAAAAAAAAATTATAAGGTTAAAATTTATTTATTATTTTGAATAATTTTAAGTAAACCGCAAGTTAAACTTTACGGAAACAACGAATTAGCAAACAAAACGGAATATAAAATAACCAGACAGAACCCGGTACTAATAACTAAATAACCCGGTATTTCCCACGTTCATTTGTCACAATCAATATAAAACCTTCTAAATATTATCTTTCATGCCATTTGGGAGACGATTTCCGTTAACAAATTTGCTTAGAGGGCTTCTAAACAAAAGATACGGGCTTTTTAAATTTCATGTTTGTAGGTCTGATAGAACACACAAATTTGAATGAAGTTTGATTCCTGTTACTTTAATACCAAATTTACCACATTAATACTTCCTCATCTAATCGATGATCACGCACGCACACATATGCTCAAGTAACTAAATATAAGTAAAATGGCAGAGCATGATACTAACTTTTAAAAACTACTCATAACTAAAATGATCCTTTTCTCAGGGGCGACCACGATATAAAAATATTCGCAAACGTTTTCTTTTTGCACGAGTTCCGGAAACCTGACAAACACTTTTAACGTGACATATAAATGCCACTTGAATGTAATTTACGCAAGTGACGGAAATTTTAAGCAGTCAGGGTTTTTTAAACTTAAGTACCATTAATCGCAGGAAAATAGAAACAAGTGTTCGTCAAAGTTAATGGCAGACTATCAAGATTCTAACTGACGTTTTATAGATAAGCAGAAAATTTTCAAGTTCGTTAATTGCTATAACGATAAATAGAAAAAACCCTTTCTTTTAATCTAACGCATATTTTTTTTCAAAAAAAGAAGAAAAAAGAATATAAGGGAATTTTGTGCTTTTTATATTGTTAATTATTAAACCACAAACTTATTGAAGTGAAAGCATTTCTTCTGTATTAATAATACCTCAGTTATTACAACTGAAGAAATTCTGTATTAGTAACTTGTATTCCTTAATTGTATTATTTATTGGCAGCGTGGGTTATAAAAAACTAAATAAAGAGTTTTTTAGACAACTGGAAAAGGTTCATGCAGAAATTTATTTTAGGATCCGAATTCTTATGGTGTCCTTAAGTTTTTCCAATCCCGCGCCATGATCTCAAGTAAACAAACGGATTGGAACCCGACCTTTTTTGCGAGTTTCGTGATTTCTGGTTGGCAACAACTGCAATGCAGATTTAATTATTTATATACTTGGCTTGTGTAAGTATTAAGGAGACCGAAGTTGGTTGAGATATGATCGTGGGTTTCAGACGGAATGTGAGAAGTGGTTTAAGCTCTTCGACTGAAGACATGTTAAACGTATTGAACTGGTTTGTTGCTTCGCATTTTTAAGATGTTTCGATCAGTTCTATTAGATGTTAGACAGTAGAAGGAAAAGTTCGAATCGGTTGACCAAGGTCTGGTAATGTTATTTTTCTGTGAACTATGTTTTTAACATTCAACTTATTATTTTGATTGTTCCAGTAACGAGAACATTGACTTTATACTTATTTAAACAATAAAAGATATATTTAATGAAACTGCTTTCATATTTATGCCTCTTCGACATAAAATTTCGCTGTCAAATTTTGCTAAAGTTTGGGTTAGTTTACCCTGAAGAATATAACAGAGTTTTTTGTCGTTATATAGGTATGTAATTAATGCACACATAACAGTAAGCATGACACACTAAACTAAATTTTGAATACAGATTTATAGAAACTAAGTCATTTGCAACATAAAAACAGAAATGAAGGTTAAATCTGTTAATTGAGCGATGGGATACCTTGAGGGGGGGGGGCAATCTTAAGACCAATATGGGGTTTTCTTCAACATTATTAGAGCTGAACAGGGTAAAAATCTCGTCATTTTTGTGACTCAAAAGCTATTCTAAATGGAGTTTCATAGATTACTGAAGTGATTTGCTCTCGCCTGTTAATATTACATGAGTTAATAAAATCTGCTTTCACCAATATTTGCCTGCACATGTTGACATTACAGGCAATGAAAATGCGGATAAACTGAAGAAAGAGGCTGGAAATCTTAATAATGACAACGTTGTCAATGTTACCTGCAAATGCTGTCGCAAATTTCAAATTGAGAGAGAGAAGTCAATCCCTATAAAACATCAACTCTGTAATAATTGTATAACTGGAGGCACAATATAACTAAGACCATTGCTAAGCTAAGAACAGGTCATTACAGAGTAATGAAGACTGATAGGGATGGTAGAAGAACTTATAGGAATTGTGATAACTGTTTAGAGATACAGAGCTAACCCCTGCTCCTATTTTTGACTGTCCAACTATTATTGCTACTCTACAAGAAATATGGGCCCTGTTTTCGTCAACGAACCTCTATGTGGATGATATCGAACAGATTGCCAAAACAGTCATCTGGTTCCATGGTACTGTTTGATTTGGTTCCGTTATAGACACGACATCACCAATACAGCTGAAACGGGATATTCAGATGTGTAGTTCTACATAAACTGGTTTGTGAAGTAGAGCTAGAGATGAATCGTAATACCATTGTTGAATATTTTTTACCAATCACATTATTATTGCTTCCAGTTAGTTATTTTTAATAAAGATCTCCTACGTTTGCCCAAAGATGAATACTTATGAAAATCTGTATCAGATCATTTAAGTTTAATTGTTTGTAGCAGTGTAAAACAGTTGATGGTATCAATAGATCCCATTATGAACTTAAGGTGCTTAATCAGTTAAATGGCTTCTACTGTATAGAAGCCATTATTCTGCTTCTGATAGATAAAGGGCTGGAATCCTCGAGTTAAGTAAGGAAATTTTGAGGGTTTCGTTACAATATTGTTCCTCATTTTAGTATATACCTCCCATACCGTTTTATCGATTTTATTATAAATATCACAAGAGATGTGTGTGATTGAGTTATATATATATATATATATATATATATATATATATTAATTTTAATTAAATATCAATTCACAAATTATCATTATTATTATTATTATTATCATTATTTTCGAAACCAAAATGGTGGCATTGAATAGGTAAATAAGAAAAATTTCCTTCTCGTGATATATCATTGTTAATTTGAAAACTAAAAAAGCTATTGAGATATTGCTTAAAATAATTACATAAGAATGTAGTATTATGTATTTAAGTTAACTGTAACCATATTCTAAAAATGTATAATAAGGGTATGTAAATTAAGTTACATGAATAGTAATTCGTCTAATCATTTTAATGTAGGTTTAGTAAAAATAGAAACGTAATTAAAGCGTTTGATACTTGATTAATGTGCACATTGTCTACTATAAATACGGACGGTTTTAACGGTCTTCATTAAAGGATTTTTACACTAACTTGACTTTTTTTGTTATGCTTAATTATTTAAAATTCTTACTTCCATAACTTAAATACAACAGTTCTCACAATTAAATTTATTTTCACTTAATTATTCCAATGAAAATTTATAACAGTGGCTTAGCAAATTTTAGTAAATATTTCTATATTTCATTCTAAAAGCATTATTTTCACAATACCTTGTAAAATTGAGTGTTTAAAGTTAAAACAAAATAAACATACAACAATCAAAACAAATGAACAATCTTAAGCAAAATATATTACAAAAAGCAACTCAACTGTTACTGAAATTTTAAAAATGTGCATTAGTCAAGAAATATTTTAAATTCAATGGAAAAGGTTTCTACATACCATATCAAATCCAGTTGATTTATGACTATAATTATTCATTTGCTCATGAATCTGTCTTAGCTCCACCCCTTCCAAAAAAAGCGGACATTATTCCATTATCTTCAAAAAGAAACATGTTTTTGACTGGGAATTTCTCTCCCCAAATCATCAGTGAAAACAATCTTCTGGTTACAAATTAAAGAATAGAATTGCTTGGTGAAAATGGTTCCCTGCTGGAAACCATTTTTCTTCGACGATGGTACAGGAACCAATCGAATTCTAGAAGCAATTGGAAGTAGCAACGTTGAGTTTGGACAGGAAGAAATAGTAATTTACTTCTTAGCCACTTACGAAGCTATTGTTTTTTATTATGAAAGAACTTGGAATTGAATTATTTATTTTTCAGCATAAAATAGTCGTTAAAATATTTTGGAGTGGATAAATTTTATAACTTCTTATAAATCGTTTGGTAGGTCACATTTATGTAACTATACCATACACATTTAAATAAAAACTTTTTTAAATCACTTCTAAACTGTGTAAACTGCATGTACAGAGAAAATTGTTAACATGAAATTGGGGGGAGGGGAGGCTGAAATATTTTTTCATGTTAAAAGAATTTCGTTTTAAAGGATATTGGAAAAAAACATATGTTTAACAAAATTAAGTTAAATAGAGTGCATATTATTTACACAGATATGTATACTTGCATGTATTTAACAAAAATCAATGAAACAAAATCATTCACAAGAATGAATTTATTAATGAAATTTAACACAAATTTATCTTTTTTGAAAAAACAAAACATGGATTGAGTTTTTGTAAAATAATCTGATATTTTACTCTACTTTGGCTTTTTTAGCATTAATTTGTCAAAACAAATTGTTCAAGGTCATCCATTTTTTTTCATTCATTTCACTATTGGAATGTGCGTCTATGTAACTGCGCATACGTTTCATGATGTTCCTCCTTTTGGATGACGTGGGAACGGGGGCTGTATATTCATTTAATTTTTCGTCCCTGGAATCTGCATCAATGATATTTTTAGAGCTTTGAACAAACTTAGAAATATCTTTGTCTGCCATAATTGTGGATGTTCATACATTTTCACATCATCTACTGCAACGAATTCTTCGATCTTACAGTAGGACAGTCCTATAATACAGAAATGTTCTCAAATATTTCACTAAGAATCTGGTGTTTTCCGTATTTTGTTCTTTCCCAGAAAAAAAAATCTTTTCGTGTTAAGCGATTTTTGTTTCGCGTTAAGAGAAAAATGCATGGAAATACATAGTAGTTTATCGGGGCAGTTGTATTATTTCGTGTTAACCGATATTTCGTCTTAAGCATTTTCTCTTTAAACGCATTTCACTGTTTTTCAATTTATCAGATCAAATTTTAAAACTCAGTATAACCAAAGATCGAGTTTTATCTTAAATTTAGTAATTACAGATGTTCGATTTGCATTTTATTGTAGAGTTTGTATATTAGAGGATGTGTTGGCGGAAGTCTGCGTGTTATGACTCTCATTTAAAAAGAAGTTCATGCAGTATTAAGAATAGAATTTAATATCCTCTTTCTGCGTTGGATATTGACTCAAAAAAATGTGAAAAACGAAGAAAAAAAAGTTGTTCAGTGAAAAAGCGATTAATTTAAAAAAGTATTCAAAAATAGAGAAAGTTTCATTTTTAGTTTTTTTAGTAATACAGTTTCATGGTCATTATCACAATAATCAAATATATATTAAATTTAAAAAAAAAATAATAATAAAGGCTTCTTAAGCGTTAATTGCAGAAAAAAACTTTATGTTCGTGTTTTAGGAAGGGTGAAAAGTCTGTCTATAATTAAATATTTCTGGATGTGTTTTTTAAAAATAAATGTATGTAATTATATGAGGTATAAGTACTAATTCGATGTATATTACATTACCAAAACTGAATTAAAATGAATTATCCGAACCATTTTATCTATCATGATTCATTTATTCTAAAACGCTATTTTTTTAGATGTAAGATTGTAATGAAATTTTCCATTTTCTTGCTGTTCATGATTAATCTCTGATTCATGCTAAAAGAATTCTCAAGATTAATATAAATTTATCTTACTTGTGTGTTTCATTTATTTATAGATATCAAAATTCATTGCATCCAAAGGGCTATTTATATATACATAATAATGAAATGGTGCTATTTTTGAAAAACATCTTAAATAAAAATTTAGAACATTCAAAGATTTAAGAAAATATCCTAAACCTATCTCAAAGTATCTTTTTCTGTAAGCGATGTGAAAATAAAAGTACTAAGGATTCTTACGTATTACCGCAACCTATTGGAGACATCATACAAAACAAAGCACTTGGTTGCTGATTCAGGACATACAACACATAGGAAACTGTGGTTGCCAACTTGGCGAGTTATTAATAGAGTTGGCGATGGTTGCGATAGTACATAAGTACCGTGCTATGCAATAAAATGTGAGCAGAAAAATCAGTTAGGATAAAAAAATTCAAGCGATAACACATAAAAAAAATTTAAAACCCTCACAGATTTCAAACTGTTTAATTGAAAATTCGAGACAAAAATTGAAAATATTGAATCATACAGAAAAAAATATTTAAGGAAGCATGCGTGATTTATTTTTCTCTAAAATAAGTAAAATATAAATTTTATATTACCTCAAACAGTATAATACCTATTTTATAGGGATTTTGGAATCTCTTTCCTTCTTCCTTTTATATATAGTAAAAAAAATTATTATTTAATAAATGTTAACTATGGAAATTTCCAAAGGAAACCACTTTCTTATGACGTAATCATAAAAATACTATCTCTAAATTAAGGTACACATGATAAAATACGACGAAAACATTTACAAAAGAAAAGAACACATTAAAAAAAAGCTGAAGCGTAAAGAAAAAGATATTTTCAATCTTTTAATATCCTTGCTTGCAGAAAAAAAAAATGTTTTAATCCAAGAAATTTGGTGAAATATTAAACAAAATAATTAATCTCCTTTTGGATATATTATTTTTATCTATAATTAGATATTTTTACTTGATTCTCACCACTCAGAGTCAGATTAAAGTGCTCCATTAAAAATTAATCTTGTAATTACTGAAAAATAAAAAAGTACTACAATAATAATTACAAGTTGAGAAATGCTTAATAAGTAATTTATGATATTACGATTTAAAAAGTGTTCCATGAGTAATTAGTTTTTTTAAAAAATATTTTTTTTTCATTCTATTAAAGTTTTATACGAAAGGAAATGGAACTTAGTAATTACGACTCGTATCTTAACATTTATTACTAATACTATCCTAGGTTAATTACTCCTCGTTTTTTAGAAAGGAACTAAGGCTTTAAAAACACTTTGCATGTGTGTGTGGGCTTAAATCTTTAAATATTTTGCTAAATTTCTATCATTAATTTCTCGAAACTTGCAACAAATTATAAATGTTTTAATTTAAAAATATTCACGCTAAAAATAAAATATGAATTGTTAATTGCTTTCTACTTATGTATATACGTGTTTTCGTTAAGGAAAAGGAAGTATTAAGTAACTTTCAAAAAAGCAAACGAATTTATTTTAATTCAGTATTTAAATGAAATGAAATAATGGAAGGAAATAAAAAGGAAAAAAACGCTTAATCACAGGATTACACCAAAAAAAATGTGGCCATAAAAATTTGCAATAGAATTGCTGAAATATTGATGTTTTTGAAATATATTAAGCAGTTTATTGATATGGTGGTATGATTAAAATGTACAGCAGTAAAAAAATAAAGGAATAAAAAATATAAATGCAACATACACAAATATATATTCATATCTAATAATGGGTACTAACGTTTTAGTGAGATATTTAAATTTGCATGACCTTATGGTTTTTTTTTTGATAAATACAATATAAAACAACAATGTTTTATTTTTAATAGTTTATAATATATTCAAATATAATGTTTATAAAACATCTTAGTAAAAGTCATTGTAGACATACAAAACAAGTATCCCATTAATTCAAAGACAAAAAAAAATTCTGAAACAGCATTCTACAAGATATTTCGTACAGAAATATTACATTGACGAAATGTATAACGTAAAACTCTCAATGTTCTGTATTTGTTTTTATTTTAATAGGAAAAGAATAGAGGGAATTGGAAACATAAGATTTGTTATTTAACTTGCACATAATCGAATTTAAAAAAAGTTTATAACAATAAAAATTAAATTCCTCTCAAAATATCAGATAATTCGAATTGTATTCTTTAATTTATTCCTATTCCAAAGAAATTATTATTCAAATTTATAAATAAAATAAGCATAAAATATTTTAGGGCTTTGTAATTATATGTTTTACAATAATTATAATGTTATTTGTTAATTTGATTCGCTGTTATATAAACTGATAAATTATTTTTCCTCTGATTTCTCATTTTTTGCTTAATCCTGAAGAACAAGAATGTTATTATAAAGTTATATTTAATTTAAGCTCCAATTCTTTCAAAAATATAAATAAATAACAGCACTATATATTTACTCCATAATATTTTATTTCACAATTTGTACACTTTAGTTGTACAAATTTTACTGCACAACTAGTGGATTCCGGGTTTAAAGATTAATACTTGAAATTTTAATGCAATTTCTACATCAATAACTACAAATTATAAGATTCCCTCTTGCAACTGGTCTAAGAAAAAAATAATGATAAAAATAATAAAAACTGACTAAGCTACAACTCTGGTCCCTTGCTCAATTCCTGCTCTCCTCTCTCTATATATATATATTTATCATGTTCAAATTTTCAATCGTTAATAAAATACTTTCTGTTCATCCAATGAAGTTCAAATAATTAAATAATAATAGTTAAACTTCTCTAGAAATTTCTTACTTTCCCTACGGGTCAGAGTATTGGCAAATTCAGGTGAAGGTTGGCTGGTCGGAAAACTTTGCTTAAACCTGCAATCCTGGTTCCTAAGGCCAGGAGTTTGTTATAGTACTACTGTGGCTAAGACTTTATTCTATCATATGATTATAACTATTTTGTGTGTATTTTTGTAATATTATATATATATATATCTTTTTCAAATTTTCAATCGTTAATAAAGTACATTTTATTCATCCATTCAAAGTAGGAATTGATTAAAAAATTTTTTATGTTACTTGTTTTTTTTATTTACAAGAGCAGATACTTGAAAAAATCATTTTGTATTATTTCATGTATAAAAAGAAAACTGCATAGTTTTTTATTTTTTTCTAATTATAACTTTTTTAATGAAAATTATATACAATAATAGAGTTAATTGACTTAAAGCAAATACGATTTTTATGCAAAATTAACATAATCAAATGGCTAATTTTTTATCCAGTAACGTTAAAATAATTTATCTAACCAATAATCCTTCCCATTGGTGTGAAAGCAAATATTATTTAAATTCAGAATTTCATTCCATGTTTAAAAACAAATAATTAACCTAAAATAATTTTTAATTAAGTTTCAGCTTAATAATATGAATTAAACAGATGAAGTGTTTTTACACCACTTCTACTAAAACGTACATCTTAAGCACAGAAATAAGTCTCCGAGTGTATATAGCACTTCTGAATATTTCTCTTTATTTAAGACAGGATTCGCCGGATTATCATTCACAAATTGTGTTACTTTCCCGAAATGTCCGGAAAAGATTACCTCGTAAGGAGGATTAAACTTCTGTGATGTGTCAGATTTTCTCAAAACTCGGGGAGAAATTTCTAGAAATAGCATAAGCTTGACGTTTAAGATATCATATAACATCTAAGACTTATTATTATTATAAGTTGCAACCTTAGGTTTAAGCAATTTTCGTCATTAAATGGATATTAACAACCTTGCACTTTAGGTACTTCTCACGGTACTTCGGTAAAAAGTGGCGTAGTTAATTTTGGGGATTTTCAAGTATTCTTTTAAAAAAAACCATAAGAAAATATTTGGAATAGCTTAAACTATTTAAATGATAGATAAATTGTACTTGAATATGTGTGCAAATGAAGTTGCTGCATTTAAAAAAAAAGTTGTCAGAAATCATTAGATATATCTGGATAACAGGGAGAAACTATTTATCTGCCAAATAAAATGCATGCTAACTGTATAACACTAAAACACTTTATTCATTAAATCGTACAAAAGTTCACCTTCCATAGGAAATTATTTTTAGATGGAATTCCGTAAAAGAAAA
The DNA here is from genome assembly GCA_019973975.1 of Trichonephila clavata. Taxonomy (NCBI): domain Eukaryota; kingdom Metazoa; phylum Arthropoda; class Arachnida; order Araneae; family Nephilidae; genus Trichonephila; species Trichonephila clavata. Next base: position 1,839 of record BMAO01028200.1, on the reverse strand, counting down.
ATGTTTTTGCGATTACAGAACTAAAAAAAATATTAAAATAAAAGAAACTTCTTGAAACAGCAAATTAATCTAAATTTGTATAATGTTTAAAGTATTATAACTTGAAAACAATTCTGAGCATATACTACTTCCTTTTCTGCATCATTTTCAGTAAGGCAGGAATATAATATTTAACAAATTGGATCATTGTGCTATTTCGTTTATGTTATACATTTTTAAGTTGAATTTTGTGCGTGTGTTTTAATATTATAAGGAAATTTAAGAGAATCAGGTTTAATTTATTTTGACAGCTTATATGAATTTGTAATATCGGTTCTATTTCTTTCAGCAAGTGAGTGAGTGAATATTAACGTCACACTGTTTGGCTACACGAGGTTTTTTGGTTATTTCAGCAAGAACAAATCCACTAAGCGATGTTTGTAAAAATAGGTTAAATATTAGAAAAAAAATATTAGGAAGGTAAAAGAGAATAAATACTTGGTTTACAAAAGAAATAAATTCAGATGAGAATGCTTGGAAAACTATTTTAATTCTAATACAGGATAATTGATTTTGAAAGAATCCAAATCCACTTTTTAGGTTTAGCTTTAGTAATAATTGCCAGTTCAAACTTTTCTTTCAATTTATTATTAATAAATTATGCACATGTCTATAAAAGACTTGACCTTGTAATTTTTTTCGAATTTTTTAAACACATTTGCTGAACAACAACAAAAATCAATCAAATTCTTAATCTGAAACTTTGTGAGTCTATAATAGGAACTCTGAATATGTTTTTAGAGCATTTTTGAATATCAGCTAATAAATAGTACTTATATAAACAATATTTTACTTGAACTTAATAGTTATTCATATTTTTAAGTAATGCTACTTTTTAATATTGATGTGTGCGAGAACTTCATGAATTCATTATTATCGAAACAACTCTAGAGAAATATGTAATGCACATAAAGATTAACAAATCATTAATTAATCCAAAATGCATTTACAAGTGAATATATATAATATATAATATATATATATATATATATATATTATTGAAATAGTAACAAAATACTGCAATCTTAAAATTTATTATTACGATTTAATACATTCAAATTTTTTCAAAAGATCTAAAATAATTTATGTTGTTAGTTAACCTGCAATAATTTAAAATTTAAAATTAGCAAATAATCATTGAAAAGCTCTATAAAAAAGATAATTTACATAAAAGTTTTGGTAATGTTTTCATTTTCTTCTAACGAGCTTCACTGACGTATAAAAGAGATAGAATTATTTCGATTCTAAGTTACAGGAAGATATTTATTTGCACCTACATATGTTATGAAAGGATTTTTGATATTTTGCATCATTTAAAAATTCTTTTAAAATTTTATTATTTATCACCTTTATCTCTCAATGTTTTAAATACATTTAAAGTTAATTTTGAATTTCTTGTTTTTAGATTAATTTCTTATTTTTAGATTAATTACATAAAACGAATAAAACTTTTTATCTATTATAATACAAAAACTCAATTAAGGATTAAAATAAATGCAAATCATTTCCATTTTAAAAATTTCGTTTCAGCGTTGCATTATTATAATTTCCCTTTCTGCTTCAAAAATTTAATTTTTCGAAACTTATCTCATGGATTTAAATTAATAAGCCTAATAAAAAGTTTTTTTAAAAATATTTTGTTGTTGTTTTCTTCTGATTGTAGGAATATAAACATGTCCTCCATCTTTTATATAAATATAGCAGATTTAACAACAAATACACGATTATTAATTATTTAATTAATATTCATTTAAAATTTAATGCTGAAATTATAGAAAGCATTTCGAACGTAATATTATT